>JAWWEQ010031152.1:4161-22530 GCA_035583055.1 Torymus tubicola
CCCCCCCCCCCCCCCCCCCCCCCCCCCCGCACCGCGCGCGCGTATATATAGGAGGAAAGAGAGGGAGTTTTTAATTCCGACTGCCGGCTGTAAAGTTATGCAGATTCGAAGAAGATTACGGGTAAGAGGTGAGAGCGCGACTTTGGATTCGTATTGTATAGATAGGGAATTTCGGGTTGAGGGGGAGAAAGGAGTATAGGTGATGGAAAATTTAATAAAATGGCACGATGGTGTTCTCGCTTATTTTTTTTTCTTTACTGCTAAAATATGTTATCGTAATATCGTGGAAATTGGTTCTTAAATGGCAATTTAAAATCCAATTTTTTTTTTTCATCAAGTTGCTGAGATTCTTCTGTTCACGAGTTGCAAGAAAAATAAGTTATGTTAAAGTAATAATATATAAGATTGACCTTTAAAAACGTCAAGAATATATAAAAAAAAACTCCGAACCCGCCACTATAGCACTTCACCTTCTTTTTCGTTCCACATGTAGAAAAGAACCACCGCACAATCTGGGTAACCCCGACCGAGAGTTCAAAAGTGAATTAGTCGGCGGCTTATACGCGCGCGATCGCTTACTCAAACCAGCCGCAGCAAGCTTGGCGCAGGCGTGCACTATTCCTCCTCCTCCTCCTCCTCCTTCTCCTCGTCTCTCTCTTCGCCCTCTATACCTACCACACCGATGACCGTCTCGACGCGCTCGACTAAGGCTCGAGCCGTTCGAGCATGCTGATTTCATTGGAGATTAGTTATCGAGGGAGTTGGACCAAATCGGGGTTATACGCTGCGAGTTATGACGCTGCCGTACACATTGGTTCGATCTGGGAGCCAAAATTTCTCGAGTGTAGGTACGAGAGAGAGAGAGAGAGAGAGAGAGAGAGAGAACCGGAAAACCGCCCCCTGGGAATATTGGAGATGGTAAGGGTAAGAGTATAAATTTCTGTATGGGCGTGGATCTTTTGATGAGTACTTGCGAACGAGAGATACGTGAGGGTGTGGACCAGTGGCAATTTGTATGCATGCAATGATAAACGATCTTGAACTAGATCGTTATAGTTTCGTGCGAGATTTGATGGCTGAGGTCATGTATGTTTGTTTCGAGGTGTATATAAGTATAGTATATGGTTCAGTGAATCGATGTCTACTAATATTTTTCATATTCCATCTAATATAAACAGAAATATTTTGCTTTTAAATATATATCGAAAAAGAAGTATAGTGTTGTCTTTACGCATATAGTACGGCATCAAATTCGGAGAAGTGATGCGTGCTTTGCGCTGACCGAGAGACGGGCGAAGTGTAGCGAGGTTGCCCGATTATGTTAACCGAGGCGCGCGACAGGCGGCGAAAGACTATATAGGAGGATTTTTCGGAGCGAGCGTCACGCGGGGTCGTAGCGACGGAGCGAGGAAGGGATTATACGAAAGGGCGCGAGCGGACAGGTGGACTTCTGAGAGTGTACATTGTGTGTATCTGTTCTGCTTATATACTGTAAAAACTGAAATGACATTTTAATAAAGTGTTTTATTGGTAATAAAACTACGACCTTGGAACTTACATTATTTTACCGAAAATTTGGTGCATGACATAGAATTATAGAATTTTACAGACAAAATAGTTGTTCCTGTCCTTTTTTTTTCAAAAATATTTCAGCAATCCAAAGAATAATTATATAAACGCGACTATTCCTTCGTCTACCAGTATTACCCTTAGCAAACAGCTTTTGCGGTACCACAGGAGCACACAATGGATTTCCCTGCTCTCCCGGTTCCCATTTACACGCTAAAGAGTTCGTTCAAGATGACGTAGATATGTGTGTGTGTGTGTGTGTGTATATCATATGTGTGTATGATATACACACACACACACACACACATATATATACCTACGTGCTAAGCTTCAGTGCAACGTGGTTGTACGCGTTATAGTAGGTACTTTGGAAGATTACCGGTATACGCGTGCGTTTTCATAGCTCCCGAAGGCTTTTGAAAAGTCGCGCGCGTGTGGGCCTAGATTTCCGAGCGATTGCTTGAGTGAGTTTTTTCTTTCTTTACGTACGCTTTAAAAACGCCGCGTTTCCTCTCGAGGCCTTTCGCTTGTTCAAGTATCTTAGTTGGTTAGAAAAGCGCGAGATTTTTAAGGGGGGTTGTAAAACGCTAGGAACGTGGGTTTGAATTAAATCGAGGAATGTAAATGCGATGTAATGTGCGTTAACGTTGATTGGTTAATGCTGGTTGTTACGGTAATGAGATTATGTAATTGAAAGCGTACTTTGTGGTCCGCGATGTTGTGTATTTAATCGGATTTCTATAAACGTGTGTAACATATTTCATCGATTTAATAATTACGTGGTTGTATCTTTGCACGTAAAGTATATTACATAGGTTACTTTGCTTTATAGCAAAAAATCAAGTTTAATAAACAACAGGATGGTTTATCATTTAATTGAGATTTTTTTTATTGGAAATTTAATAGCATCGTGTATACACTTTTAACTTGAATAAGCAAAAATAAATGTCTTAACTAAGAGAATATTGATAAACAAAAAATTAAATGAGCGTCGATAAGAGAAAGTTCTTTCTACGTCAACGAGTTAATATATAACATCATTTATAGCTTGCAGGGTATGTCAAACGCAATTCACTCGATACGATCGCTCATACGAACAATGTCAATGTATAATTAACTGATCACCGGAGAGCAACAGCGAATTAAATATATGTGATATTTGATATATATATGAATTGACAGGATAAAAAACATTTCCAATAAACATCAAACTTTTTCAATAATTAACGACGAACGTTTCTTATTATATATATACTTAACACCTCAAAAAGCAATCATCTTCAATCAACGCAAGCCTTTCTTTGTCTCAATCTCAATTACAATGCTGTCACCTACCGATCACCGGTGTATATCAGCAAAGGCAGCAGCAGCAGAAGCATTTATCTTTTTATCATCCACGCACTTTACTTCTCTCTCTCTCTCCTCTTCTCTTCTCTCAGACCGCACAGTAGACATTCTCGTCTCACCCCCCTACACTCCACCTTCTGTTCTTCCGCGAGACTAATCCAATTATTCGGGCACTCAGTCTCGCGCCTGCTGTCCCGCGAATTGTCTCTTTCGAATTAAGGTCGCGCGACTCGCTCGGCCGCGAAGATAAATTAGCAACTCCCTCTTATATATATGTATATATACACACACACGTGCGCGCGCGTATGCGACTATACATGTGTGTGTGTGGGTGGGTAGTGGGTAGATGAGTGTGGAAGAGAGGAGGGAGAGGTGACACGACGGAATTAATCTGACCCGATGGCTCGTGGTTCCTGTGACGGTGCGTCTCCGGTTTGGCGGCTGTACCCAGCAGTTTCGGAGCAGAACGTCGCTCTGTTCTAGCCATCGTTGCTTTTAAATATCTCTCTCTCTCTCTTACTATATACGTACATATACATATCTATGTGTGTATGCATATACAGACGGAGGTTATAGTATATGTACATATATATATATACGTCTACGTGTTTGTTATTGTATATATAAGAGAAAGAGGGAGAGAGAGAGAGAGAGAGAGAGAGAGAGAGAGAGAGAGACAGGGCGGCGAAGGGATCGATAAAATAATAATTTCGCAGCATCGTTGCTCTCGCCTCTCGCAAGCGTGCTATCTGTTTAATTAGACGTGCTTAATTAGGCTTAATTGTAATGGACTCAGCCGCTTAATCTGATTTTGATTAATATCGATTGCTCGCGTCCCTCTCTCTCTCTCTCGTTTTCGGCACGAGTACGCGCCATGTACCTATATATATACATGCGGGTATATCAGGGAACAAATGGGTTTTCGAGTTTTTTGGGCGTACGCGCGGTCCTACACGCGTGGCTTGGTTCGCTGATCGCGAACGTGATATTGGAGACAGGAGTACCTAATGGCAACGGCATGTCGGCGCGAGATTGGAGAGTCATGGGTATGGGAAATCCGTAATTTTTTTTTCGGAAAAAGATGATATGTGAAGAATTGGTTGGAATTTCGTTTTTTTTTTTTCGTAAATGAGAATTGGGTTGGTAAAGTATTCAGTGGATTAATAGTGTATTATACGCTACAAGGGCAGGAAGTTGAAATAAAATACATGAACTATATAATAGCAAACGGAAATATTATTTAAATTCGATTAAATGGTTCTTGAGATCACACGCACGTGTACTCTAGATTCAAAACTTATAGTCAACATGTTTCACAACAATTTTTTTCACCGTCACAAAGCATCTTTTATGAGAAGGCAAAAAAGCACAATGAATATGATAAAAAAAACATCTCTAAATAGCTTTATATCTGTTCCAACTTTTAAAAATCAATTTCCAATAAATACGTTGACATTTTCAACAGAATAATTATCTATTATACAGAATCAAATCTTTATGTATGCATACAGGTACACCTCATTTTTATAGTACGTAGTTATATCATAAAAAAAATTTTTCTTACTCGATTGTAATCTAAGAAATAATTCACGAATATCATTACCCGCTTCGTAATTTACTTACAAGGGATTGTTGTTAATTCACCATTATTCGAAGGCCCTTAAAGCTAATAAGCCTTTGGGAGTCGACGTGGGTTAATGCGAGCTAATGGAAAGCCAATAGAGGCGTATACCCCGTTCTTTGTATTTGCATTGTTCAGCCATGTAAATAATGTAGTGTATGCATTACACCGAAAACATACTGTGTTATGAAGGCAGTTGTGTTCGCTCGGTGAGGCTGGTATCACTGCGCCTCGCTCGAGTAATTCCCCTATTAGCGGCAGTATTATGAGCGTCTGACGACATTAAAAATCTAATTGTTTCCTATACCTATTGACATTGGCCGTTTCAAGGTTCCAATTCAGGAGACATGGTATATATACGCTGTACAAATCGTTATACTGATTTAAAAAATTTTTAAGATTTGCTGAAAATTTTTAAACTAATTTTTAATTGATATAGACGAAGCTTTATGGTACATAACAACAACGTTGGTATAAATAATGTTCTAGTTTTTTTTTACCAAAATACCATTTTTACTAAAAACAAAATATTGAAATATATATTTCTTACGAAAATATACATTTCACTCTTATATCCAGCAAATCTTCCAAATAAACTTATTACCTTCGCCAGCTATACAAAACCATACCACCCGATGTCTTCCGTTTCCAAAAGAAAAACACGAGTGGCAAACTCGTCTCAGAACAATTTTCTTCCCTTCGCACCATTCTTCGCCGAAATTCAGTTCGAGGCGTGAAATTCCAAGGCCGCGACAGGAGGCAGCCAATTCACTTCACCTCTCCGTACACCTCGACAGAATGAGAGAGAGAGAGAGAGAGAGAGAACGTGGCATCGTCAGAAATCGGAGGAGAGAGAAGTTCCTCACCACGTACGTACACATACACATACCCACATACACACATATAAACCCTTCAGGAACAGGCGTGCACGTGCCTGAGTTTGCGACACCTTGGCGAAGGGAACAAATGGTCCGTGCGAGAAATTGCTTGGGATTATCTGGCTGATTTTAGAGAGGGAGAAACGAGGATAGGTGAGGAAGATGATGTTAATTGCGCGAATTATGTTTATTGTGTACGATCTGCAAGAGAGAGAGAGAGAGAGAGAGAGAGAGAGAGAGAGAGAGAGAGTCTTGAGTTGAGAGGTGAGGGAAACGCGTAATTCAAGAGCAGTGGAAATTGAAGGTAGAAGATTATTGCCAATGCTTTTTTTTTCATTCGAGAATATTGAAGAGCGCTTTACGATGTTTTTATTACTTGCAGTATTAAATTTTTGGTCTATTAATTAATTAATTATTCACAATTTATAACGTACAGTATGAAAAGATTTTTGTTCAAAATGTGACATCATTTTTCTATTGTTATACGTATACTTTATTATATTGGATACGATAATAACACATTTTCAAGATATACAGTGAAAATATTTCATTAACAACGAAGAATTTCAATTCGCTTTTTTCTCTTCATATATTCATACAATATTCATATAATATTATATTGAAATTAAATTTCATGCCACAAAGTATATATACAACGATAAGCGAAAAAATTTAATTTAACGTGCAAAACTAATTTATGTAAAACTTTCATTTTACGATTATTGATAAAAAGGAAATTCTCCGACAGTCACAATCACTTTCACCAATACGCTTGTGTGTATCATTCTCGGGTGATGTATGCACGCGTGCATACACACACACACACACACGCACACATACGATCGAAACCAACATTTACATAACAAAGAGGTAGTAATGTAAATTTATCCATTGTTTTAACGCGCACCGCAGGCAGTGCAAGCTTCTTCCATTACTGTGTGTCGCGCGCACGTGTGCGCGCAGTAATGTAATTGAAGACTGAGGTCCATTATACGTTCTTCAAAAATAAATGCGTCAGAAGTCATTGGCTTTAATGTTAATTTCGTGCTAAAAGCCATTTCGTTCAAATGACTTTTGTGTGTGTATTGAAATGACCATAATTAATTTTCAGCGATATAAAAGTTTTTCTTTTTGGTTAGAGTAACGAGAAGAGAAATTCGTGCTTGAACGAAAAAATCTAATCGATTTTTTTTTAAAATGATTAAAAATATCTCTATAGTTTAGTTCTAAACCATTCAATCAAAAACAGCTTTATATGAAATTTGACAAAATGAAAATATAACTAAAGAGTGAGAGCTTTCCAAAGTTGGGCTTAGAATTCACAAAAACAGTGTCAATTAAAGGGCCAACAATTGGCCGAACCATTGACACGTCAATTTACCATTCGATGGATTTTATACAACCGTGGATTTCTCTTTTCGGCACTCTAACTAACGAAAAAAAACAAGTTTTACAAGTGTGCTCCAAAAAATGTTGTAGTTTATTTTTCAAGCTTTTTTCGCAGATTTCGTAAGATTTGTGTGTGTGTATACTCTTATATATATAGCTGAAAATTAATTATGGTCATTTGAACTGATGTGTTTATGAAAATGGACGCAAATGAACTCACATCACAGTATCTAATGATCGCTAAGAAATTAGTAATTTAATATAGTATATACAATACAGTAATAATATCTATTATGAAACGGCCCTATCAATGAAATAATTCCCTTGTCGGAACATTCTATCAAATTTCCATTTACATCTATAATATACACTCAAAGGCTACTTATGTCTAAAAACTATTTAAGTTTTAAACAATTTCTTTGCACAGTAAAAAAAAACACAATATCTCTCGTCATCTCAATCGCCGTCGTCCATGCAGCGCAGCCATCAACTACACCTTCGTCCATAAATTCTGCAAACGGCGTGCGAGTGTAAAATCTCTCTCTCTCTCTCTCTCTCTCTCTCTCTTTGGTCCGATGTTGTCTATACAGATGTGCCAGTGAGTATAGTGACACACTCACCAGCTCGCCCTCTGGACAGCGTCGAAATAGTTTCAATAGAATGTTAGTCTAATGAAATGCTGCTGCCACCGCTGCTGCTACTGCTGCTGTCGGCATTGATTATATAGCGGTATTCTGCGGAATTATGTATACATATATACACGCAGTGTACGTAATCCGATGAAATTTCCGTCGAACTTCTAGCCAACTGCGATGTGTTTTTGTGGACTTCGCGGTAGATCTCATTACTGCGGTATTGGGCACTAGAGTGCAAGGAAGGAAGTTCGCCGGGGTCATATATATCTAGGTATACTGGAAAAAGTGGAGAGATCGCATGGCAACCGTAGTGTGATTTTAGGAGGTTTTGGACGGTGCTGGGATTTGAGTTGTTATGATAATGGGGTTTAATAGAATTATAGCGAGCCGCTTTGAGGAAAAACTGTTTAGTATTATATTCATTGTTTTTACAGTGCGGTTTAATTATTCGTTGATTAAATGATGAGGATAAATTCGGTTGTTGTTACGAGGATTGCGGTTCAAATGAAGATATTTATTTGTAAAATAAATGCACAATTGAACGTTTGATGTTTTACCTTCGGGTCCTTGAATTGGTTTAAACTTTGGGATAAGTTTTTGGATGTAGAAAGTTAGTATATGATGGAAGCGGCAATATTAGACCCTAATCCTTAAAAAGGCAAGATCATTTTCACTAGTTTCTATATTCAAATGATATTTAAGACTTTTTTAAGTCAAATGGTTTATGTCAAAATAAACGTAAAAATATCAAGAACTTTAGTATTATATTTCTACACCCAAAATTTATCCCAAAGTTTGAGTCAAATTCAGGACTCAAAGGTAGTTTACTCTCCTGGTAAGTCAGAACGTATTGTACAGTGAAACACAGTTTTTGCGTTATTTTATATTCCCAAATTGAATGAAGAAAATGGAGCACAGAAGAAATATCGACAAAAGGTCAACAGTTCTTCATCTTGTCTGAGAATCAAAAACAAAAAAAATATTCCTAATCAATTTACATCTTATATTTTATCTCATTCCCCAACAATTTCTTCCATCCCACATCCCAAACCGACTCGACCCTAACGATAAAAATATGCAAATTCACCGAGCATCCAAACGTTTATATCTCCTTCAATTTTCTTAAACCCGATGGAAAAAAAATTCTCCAGTCCCCAAAGAGCAGCCAAGAATCGAAAACGAAGTTAAAAGGCAACGTCGTCGATGACGACGCTGGAAAACGGATAAATCGTAGCCGAGGGAGATTACTTCTCTATACGAAGCCTCCTTACAGTCCTCTTCTACCTCCCTTTTTTCTCTGTCGGTACGTCAGAGTTTAATCCGATGAAAATTGGATTTTTCAGCATACGCAATCATTTTCTTCTGCGGCACGCATTGTACGCGCAGGGGGGTCTCCACGTCATGCGTATATATAGAGCTCGGTCATTACGAGTGCCATTAGTCTCTTTCAGAGACGATTGATTTTTACTCCACGTACGTGGGTTGCAGATCGATGAATTTTTCTTTATTTAAAGTGCACGAACTGTAGAGATTTTTTTAATTGGCAAATGTCGAAAGTTGGTATAGGACTATTGCAGTAGTGGAATATGGACAAATTATGAATATTTTATAATAATTTTAGTTTTTATCTTTACTTAATATCTACATTTTGGCAAAACCTGCATTTTATATCGAATGTACAATTTTTTTGGATTAAAATAAATTATATATTTCATATATTGATGTTTCCATAAAAATTAATCAGTTGTCTAAAACGATGAGAGTTCTTTGCAGAAAAGCATCAAAGATATATAAACAACTTTAAATGAACTTGAATGAAGTCCCATGCGAGTATATTAAAAATAAATTCTACAATTTAAAATAATACTTAACCAAAAAAATCGCACGAAATAAAGAGCAAACAAAGCTCAAAGCAAACAGAAAATGCAGAAAAAAACGTTGTTCTTCTCAGCCATGCTGTTGCTACTCCATTGAATCCTTTACGACCACATTATTTTACGACTATCCTCCACTCACGTAAATCCAACGCGCACGCACACACACATAGGCCGCATTTAAATCACACATATATATATATATATCTATATATATATATATAGATATATATATATATATCCCCAAGCTAACACACCTCAAATCCCCTCCTTACCCTCTTACAAAAATAGAAAAGCTCGCTTCGGAAGGAAAATCCAGCGAAATCGCGATTCAGCACGCGAGAGACTTTACTACTACTACTACTACTACTACTTCTACTACAATGCTGCGCTATACCCAATCTTATATATATATATATATGTATGTATATATATACGTATATACGGTAGGTTGCTAGCAGCTACCTTTCGGCGCATCAGCAAAATAAAGACTTGCCTCTCGATCGTTGACGCTTCTGTATATATATAGGTAGAGGATGAAACAAAAAGAGAAAGAACGCAAGAAAGGAAACATCGCGGCTTTTCTACTATCCTTTTCTCTCGCGGGCTCTTCTTTTTTGAGGTGAGGCAAGATCGATATATATATATATATATAAGGGAGCAAAGAGGTTTATGGAAAAAATGCCTAATTTAGAGCGGTAATTACTACTGCGATGCTATTGTTTGTGCGGAAGATACGAGTGGACGCACTTGATTTGCGATTATTTACCATCGAGAGGTTTTAGCTGATGGTTATTGGTGATTGAACAAATTAGATCAAGATTTTCAGCTCTCGCAGAGGGGATCGTGGTTTTTCGCTGAGTACGCGCGAAGAATTCGTAATAGAATGTTATAGATAAAAAATGATGTTGGAGCGCGGCCGAATTGTGGAAGTATAGCTTTATGTTATTGAAATAGCAATTAACGCTGAAATGGAGTTTTTGTGTAGTAAAAGCGTTGCAGGTAGTTTTCGAAATTATCACTAATTAAAAAAAGAAACAAGCAAACAATTACATTCGTTACGAAGGGATAATATTTTGTTTTCAAATACATTTATAAAAGTCATTTGGATATACAAAAAGGCGCAAAATGACATAAATACTGTGTATTAAATTCCATTTATCTTGCAACCCTCGTTCTTCAGCAAAATAAATCTCATTTCACGCAGTCATTTATTCAAAAAGTTTAAAATGCTACACCGTAACCGGAAACAGTCACTCAATCAAACTTTCATCGGCTCTAGAAATCCTCTTACCAAACTAATAACCACGAGAAACTCCATCCATCTAATAATAAACATATATATATATATATATATATATATTACCATGGTGTAAATTTCGTTCCATCACCACTCGCTTTTCAGCTGAAAATTATACCGTGGTGGGTGAGCCCGAGCGAAGAGTGTAAAGTGACGAATTAAACGACGCGCCAGCACTTCCGGCCAATTAAAGGGACTGCCACCGAGGCGAGTGTTCGTTAATACGTGCGAGTGCTGATGTCTATTACCACAAGAGAGAGAGAGAGAGAGAGAGAGAGAGAGAGGGAGAGAGAGAGAGAGAGAAAGGAAAGTATCCTGCGGTCTGCAGCCGTGATGTCTTTGAGTATATAGAAGTGGAATCGACACATACACATAGAGTAGTATAAGGAGTTATTGTTCCTTTGTGACAAGCGCAGTAGCAAAGGTTGAAGTTTTCACCGACGAGGAAAAGAAGGTGGCGATTGATAAGAGGTTGCAGCGAATTGTGTGCTACGGCTAATGGTCACTTTTCAACAATTTAAGATGTTTTTGTACGCGACGCACGGCAGCGCGCAGTCTGAAAAGGACGCTAATTGAAATGGTATTCAGATAGTATATAGGTGCAGAGCCAAGTGGAACAACGCAGCTACGTGCGAGTGGATTTTCAACATGGGTTTGCAGAAATTCGCAACAGTCAGCAATATTGTCGGCATTGTACAATTAATGGAACCTGTCTGAAAAACTTTTTACAGGTTTGCTGTGATTTGTATAGAATTGATCCCGTGAATTTTAAACTTAACTTCAAGCTCGCGCAAACTTTTGAAGGAATCAACATTTTCTAATTCTGAAAAAATGTGAAGCTCTCAGTCTTTAGTTTGATTTTCTATTTTTCAAATTTTACATTGTTTTTTTTTCGCGGAATGATTGGGTATGGATTTTTGTCGATTTTATGTCAGAATAGCTGTAAAAAAGGAGATAGAGTAAAAAATTATTAATTGTTCTTCGTATACACGCCATGAACAGATGCGATTTTTTGCAAGATCAATAGTATCTAAAATTTTTATTTTTCCAAGTTACTACTTACAATTACTCATAATTACTACATTTACTGAGTTGGATAATAAATTTCACGTTGAAACCTTTGTTTGTTTGAAAACTAGCTCAAAATGAAAATAAATATACTTAAAAGCTGTTTTTGATCAAATTTAATAAGCGTTGTTTTGTTTGATCGCAAACAACAGTAATTTTCCCATATTTGATATATATTCAAAATATTAAAAAAAATTCAACTCACGTACTAATTGGAGTTTTATGTTCTTTTACTACCAAAATAAATAAACATTTAACTATCGCAGAATTTGGAAATTCAATCATTATTATGTTGTACATTATATACTATACCGTACCTAACATCAGCTTACGTTGATATATATATATATATATATATATATATACCCTCACCTCATCTCGTCCATAATAAACACTCTTCAAAAGATCTGAAAATCTGCAGGCGCCAATTTGCGATCCCTTCCCTTGTAATATATAACCTGTACAGCACCGCGTTCTCTCTTTCACTCTCTTTCTCTTCAAACACGCGCTGATCTCACAAAGCTTTAGTGCGTTGAGGTTGTCATTGCTTAACTAAGTTCCCTTTTTGGTGAATAAAAGAGCGAGCGTGCATCTTTATGTCTCTCTCTCTCTCCTTCGCATCGCGAACCGCAACGAAAAAAAGGGAGCAGACGAGGCTCAGCAAGCCGACGTTAATGAGAATATAATATCTTCATAAATTGCACTGTCTATAAGATGCTCGATGGTGGTTGCAGAGAGATAAGGCTCGAGTTGCAGCTTTATATTCTGCCGTGCAGTAAAGGCAAGAAAAATCGCGCTTCTTCTCTCTTTCTATCGCACGGTGTACAGAGAGAGAGAGACCGTTATAAGAGACTGCCTCAAATTGAAGTAATAAAGATGGTGCTTTGCTTGTGAGCTGTTAGTAGGGGGAGGAACCAAAGGCGGATATAGTTTGCGTCGAAGTGGTTGCGAGGTGTGCACTTTTTAATGTTGAATTTTATTAGGTTCGGATTTCTTTCGATAAACAGAAATGGTTCTTATCCACCATCGAAAATTCACTATAGACATTTGTGAAATAAATATCAACAAAAATTTCAAACTGAAGAATCGAACTTTCGCCCCGATAAAAACTTGTCTTAAACTAATCATTAATCGACTTGGCGTTTGAATAGTTTGTTCGAATAAAATATTTCATTTTGTGGATGCGAGATGTTCTTTCGGCTAACTTCAGTGTTATTTTCGGGAACACGATGGCAAAATTTAAGCACAAATTTTAGGCTCCTAATTAGAAAAATTTACCGATATTACAAACGTTACAAGCATAAAAAACACAAAAAACTTATAATACGCTAAAACCGTAACAAAGAAACAGAATGTCGTCGCTAATTATTGCTAACGATACGCATCTCATGATGCTGGAGTTTGCCGTGGAAAAGGTTAGGTTTTTATTGACTTCTTGTTATTAATAACAGCTCATTAGCTTTGATTATCAACTTTGAATCAGTATAACGAAATAATTTTATGATTTGAAAGAAATAGAAAAGATATATATTTTTTAAATGAAAAATAAAAAAAAATTTTTTAATGCTATTTTAATAAAAGTACTTTGTCATTCGAAATTACGCAATCATATTAAAAAGCATAAAACGAGAATAGTTTGTTGGTCTGAAAATTTTTCAATTTGCGATCGTCGAAGAAGGCAACATCAATAATACGGCAAATAATGTGATCAGATTTTAAATAATGGAAAACGTCAGACGATAAGAAATATATATCAAGGAGCAAAGTGCTTGGAGACTGTCATTTCGAAATAAAAAATGCAATAATCTGCGATTCCGTTGCAGTTGCTCGTGCCAAGTACCAGCCCCTTCGACGCCGTTATCATGAGCAAGTACGTAGCGAGTTTTCGCTTCCTCGACAACGAGTGGATCGATGTCACGCCAAATCGACTCGACTACAGGTACGTATATATATATACACACACACACATACTTTCTCTTCTATCTGCATGCCCAGCAGAAATAAATTCTACAAAATATGTGTTTAAAAAAGGAGGGGGGGGGGCGAAGTTATTAAATTTTGTCATTACGCGACGTGGTTGGTAAAATTTACAAAATTTCACGTAATCATTAGATGTGACGTGGATACTCGAACTGATTCCATTTTCGTGGGATTAAAGGTTAATGCTCGGAGAGCCGGAATATAGCGGCGAATGCGCGCGAGCATGTGAGAGAGGATCGATTTGATTTGTATGAATGTAAAATTTTCATGAATTTTTTTACGGTTCGCGGTAAAAATGTAAAAATCAAATAGGGATTGGATTGGGATTATTTTAATATTTTATTCAATACGTATCAAATTAATATTGTATTATGAATTTATAAAAGAGTCAAATTAATTTGTGCAAAGTAAAGCTACATGTTTAATTATTCTAAAAAAAATTCAAAGTTTTCACGTTAATATAGATTTTCCGATAAAGGTAATTATGAAAATAAATCATCAAAAATGTATATGTTTTTAATTTTATATAGAGATATAATCAAGATTATTTTATTCATTATAAACACTTAACGATTACTCGTCATTTAGAAAGTACCGTCGTTCATGCGGCGAAGCGCAGCCCTTCCACGGTGGCAAGTCTGTCGTCTTCTCGATACCCTCGTGTGCTCTCTTCTCTGATAAGCCTGCCAATCTCACCCTGGATATCGCAGCACGTCGCGAAATCTCACGTTACTTCGACACAGAAGAGCATGGCGATCACGTGACGAAGCTGGGCGAGACGAGTGTAAGCGTTTGCGAGTTGTTCAATGGTATTGTGAAAGAGCTGAGGGAGAGGAAGGCGTTGAAGAAATACTTGCGGATAGCTCATAAAAGTGATCCGGTCTCCAGGTAATGATTATGATGGTCTGAGGGTTGAAGTTGATTTTATAAGTATCTTAAGCTGGTAGAGTAGAGACTGCAATGTCGTATACGTGAACGAATGATAGACTGATGGTTGGAAGTTAAAAGTTAAATGTAGAAAAGGTCGAGCAGAAAATTGTTGTTTAATTTATCCGGGTACAAAGGATATATTGTTAATTGGTATACTTTACGTAAATTATTGATTCTACAATAATAAATGAGTATAGGATATAAGTGATTATTAAGAGCTGTATTAATTATTATTTATTATATTATTTTCTTTTTACTTTGATATTAGCATATAAAGGATACGGAATTATTAAAATTTCTTCAAAGGATATCTGAATAAGAAAGAAGAATTAATTAAATTTTATTTTTCCTATCATCATGTGCAAAGTGCGACTTTGCACACGCATTTGCGTGCGCAAATTGCCACTTCTCCACACACTGAGACGAGCGTGTGGAAAGGTAACTGAGCGTGCGGGAACGAATCGCAATGTAGTATTAAAATAATTAACAAGTTGTGTAATGTACTATTAAAATATTGTTTGTAATAAGTTTTGGTAAAGTACCATTTATAATTGTAATGTAGGTAAAAAAACGTTTAATCGATAACAAACACAGTTATAGTGAATCATAATGGAGATATCTTTTAATTTTTAATTAATTATAATGACGATAATCATAAAAAAAAACTCCTCAGATCCATGAAATGGTCCTGTACCCTAACACATCCAACCAGCAGTAATATCGAAATCGACCTCTACCTTCGTCTCAGCTACTTGGGCGACAGTGTTGTCACCGAGATCGATCGTCCTTTCGCTTTCCCATCGCACGATCACTTCTATGCTCAGGAAGCCGGCAATTGTACCACTGCCTATGAGTGTCGCGAATTGGACGCTGACGATATAAAACCAAGCTCGAAGCCTGATCCTTATTCGCTGGCGTTACACGTGGGTGCAGGACTCAGATGCGAGTGCACTGACGAGCAGCGGAACAGGTTGATGATGTTGGGACAGGATATGAAAGACGCGGAGACGATGATCGAAGGGGAGGGAGAAGAGAAAGTAGAGAAGAAGATGAAGAAGAAAAAGGTGAAAGATCAGGGTACGTTAACGGATGCTGGAACAGACGATAAGGAGACGGAGACGGACGCGTCAACGAGCAGTGTGGCGACAAGTGAGTTTGGTTTTTGATTATTTCGCTTATATGCTTGAATGCAGTTTAAATTGAACGTTTATAGTATGATCACGTTGCCGATTACTTTTGGTTTCAAGTATGCTATTGTTTTTTTAAATAGGTATTTTTTTTTTATATTTTTTGTTTGCATTAAAATAAAATTATTATGCACTATACCGAATTTCTTTGTTAAGATTATTTTTAAACTGCTGAAAATATTTTTCAAACTTTTTAGTAAGCAATACATTATTTTATTCAGATTAAAGCCCTTTCATGAGACCCAGAAAATAATTTAAAAAATATAATGTACATGAGATATGCAGCTATATTTAACTAAAAATGTTCTTATTAGAAAAAGGCATTGCAAATCTGACATATCAATATAAATTAATTTTACCTAATTCAAAGGAAATCTCTGTGTCATAACTATAATAACAATTTACAGATGAATTTTATTACTGTTTAACACATTATTTAATAATTAAATATCTATAAATTAAATGCATCTACTAAATTAAATTAAATTATTTTTACGTGATCTATCTCGAGTCGAGCGCAGCCACGACCCATCAATTATAAAAATGCCCATCCATCTGCCTCAACGATCCATCAACTTATTTACAAACTCTAATCACATAAACCAACACCATTTCATTCCCTCAACCACTAACCATCCTTTCTCTCTGTCTCCTCCCAGAACGAAAGAAAGGACTATCCTATGCGGACTTGATCAGCCTGATCAGATCTCAGAGACGTGGCGCAGGCGGTACCGTCGGCATCGTGGATCGCAAGCGGCCTTGCCAGCCTTGCGTACCCTGCGAGCCTTGCCCGCCTTGCCCGCCTTGTTATTCCCCGGGCATTTGCATAACGAAGCCCGACGTCGACTTGGCCTGTTTACCCGTGTGCCTGCCGCCACCACCACCACCACCACCACCACCGACAGTCTGCTGCTACAATTGAATCTCGCGCACACGCGTTGTACGTGTGTGTGTGTATGTGTTCGTCTGTATACTTGAGGTAGTCGACGGATAAATGGCGAGCCGTGCGAGACGACGAGGGGCGGGGATAAGGGAGATGTACTTGGAGTAAGTGAACCGATGGGGTTGGTTTGTTGTTTGGAAAAAAGGAAAAGAATAAAATTTAGTCTGGTGAATTGGTGGTTTGTTTTATTTTTGGGTCGTGTGGAGAGGTGGTGAACATTTGTGGGCAGGAGTATTTGGATTTTCTAGAATGTGTTTGAAATCGTCCAATAAGTGTGGCTGTAACATGAGAATTCTTCAATGTATAATTTTATCATTTTAAAATATCAGATTAAAATCAACTGACCTCGTGTATAAGTTAGGATGATTTGGAAAAAAACACGTGTTTTTCCAACCATACGGTTTTCCGATTCACGAGAAAAATTTAGTGTAAATTGTGAAAGGTACGAGCACTTGTTGAAAATTTAATGCGCGAAATTAAATTTCATAAATTGAACGGAAAATAAAACGGATATTGTGAAAAAATAATATTTTTTTTATTCATTTATTCATAAAACTGAAAAAAATACAAATTACCAAATTTATATTCGCATATAAAAATAATAACAAAAAACAGTAAAAATATGGTCGAAGTCGATGCTGCGGTAAGATCCCGCTGGAAAGCAGGAGAAAATTGACGTGGACACTTGGTACGGTCAAAGCATCCGAACGTCGCATTTTGAGTTTATGATCAGTGAAAATCTTTTAGCAAAGTTTACCCGAGCACCATCGGACCACGTGTTACCCGTAACATTTCAACCCTTATATAGGAATCGTATCTCTTCCTGGCACTTGCGAGGGGTGTTTATGGGGTATCCATCTGGTGGCAAATAGAGGACGAGGTTTAGTAAGTCCCGACTGCAAGAGTTCAGTAATGCCCGTTTGATAAATATGGTGCCCTCTATTGTGGGGTTTTATAAAACTACTATGGGATCAAAAAATCGCATGGTAACCCTGTGTTATACAAATAAACCGTTCATATATAACATTTTAGAATTCATTAAATTTATAAATTTGATTCTTAATCTCACAAATAAATTCACTATTTACAAAATTGAAATTAAAAATCATTATGTGAAACTTCATCGATTTATTATATAGCCTCATGTAATCAGGTGATAGAAAATATATTAAAATTTATACTATTTTTGCATCTATATTACTAGATGAAAACCTGTAGGCCTAAAATATAAATTTAAGAACCCGGTTATGAAACAATTTTTGGTGTGTTTTCTCAATTTAATTTGTTTATTATTCGAAAATAAATATTTAAGGTCAATGACTGTATTCTGTATCCTTACTTGTTAAAAGGAAATTACAAACTTCACCTCTACACTTCACTTGAAAAATATATTACTTCCACTTTGTACTAAACAAGTACTCCGTATTTGTGCTAACCGCAGTTACATAAAAATAGAAACCAAAAATATATTTTCATATAATAAAAGAGTTTATAGTATTTAGTTATAAAAAATAAATATTTGAGATAGCAAAAATGTGGTCAAAGTCAGTACTACAGTAAGGCCCCGCTGAGAAGCGGGAAAAAGTGGACGTGGACACCTGGTACGGTCAAAGTATCCGAACGTCACATTTTGGGTTTGTGATCAGAG
>JAWWEQ010031163.1:0-22522 GCA_035583055.1 Torymus tubicola
TAACATTCCCGAAAAACATTTCCTACATATATATACGTTACGTATAGTAGCGCATACGCAGACGCTCTTCTCCCTACTATGTATACGTCGAAGCTCACTCGCGAATACAATTTCCGGGCGTGAGCGTACGCGCGCACACTGTCGGCACCGATAATGCACATCGACGGCTCGCGTTTTCGGCTATCCCGCTTTCACGATTTACGGCCGTCGTTGGCGCCCTCGCTCGCCTACACGCGAAAACCATAAAGTCCTCGTTCCTATATACCGTATATGTATATATACGCCCGTGCTGCTGGGTGAAAAGGAAGAGAGAGAGAGAGAGAGAGAAAGTGGTAGGCAGTAGAAGAGAGGGGGTTCAAATGGAATTTCAAAGTTTCCAGGGTTCCCGAATTGAATAGCTGTGAGTGATAACAAGAGTGGAAGAGTAAGAGTAAGAGTTGGAATGATTAACAGAATGTTTCTTGAAAGTTTGATTTCTTCCCTGGTAGAAATCGACTCTATGTTTTACTAAGAAATGGCTAGTTTTACTGCGGGAATACCAAAACTATAGAGATTTTTCTTAACTAATTTCTGTTCATAGCTGAAACTATTTTTCCGACGTTGTTTTACTATTTAATGGATTGATAATAGAAAGACTTTTTTTAAAGATTTACACAAGTTTGTTTTTAATTATTTCATAGGTATTAAACTTAAAGATGAAAATAAACCGTTGGTCAGTTTATTTGCGTGAAAATAGTTCGTTGAAGGATTATTCTATATGACCAGGAGTGAGAAAGGCAGAATCTTATAGAAGAATATGGATTTTAATTAATATTTAAGGAAAGAATGCTGTATTTGAATTTATAGTCTGTGTTTATCGTTAATATTTTTATAAGCTATCTATTACACTTGAATGCTCATAAATGTAATGTCAATCTGTGAGTTTTAAATTTATTGTACTATTTCCAATCTATTAGATGGTCGTGTACCAGACATTTACTGACTTTCTGATCATTTCATAATAGACGAGTTTCTTATACCAAGATCAGAGCGATTCATTATTACGCGTTGGTGGAAACTTATCGTTCAAGGATACGGTGAATTGAAATTCGAAAAGTGCCGATAAACTAGAGAGATTCAAGAAGCGATCGATAAAATGTTTCAAAGTATCTGGATGTATCGATTAAATCCATATATATATATATATATAGATATATATATATATATATATATATATATATATTTTCAAATGCTACCTCGGAAATTTTATTTCTAGGTCGTTGACTCGGGAATCAAAGTTGGAATTTTTTGAAATTCAAAATAAAGCATTGGTCGAAAACACACACACACACACACCGAGCGCTTGCTTTAGTTAAAGGCACCTAGAGGTGAGAGACAGTTTTCCGATATTTCTCAAAATATCGAAGCAGCAAAAACACTCGACAGAAAGAGTGAGACAGAGAGAGTAGCCCTTGAGTTTTGAGTTTCAAAAGAATGAATAAAATAAAAAGCAAAAAGAAAGTTTTGAACACGCGCTCGTGCAAGCAGGCACACGAATGCCTACGAAATATACAGGAAAACAGCTATCCGATATTTCTTAAAATGTCATAGCATGACAAACTACGTGCGAGTATGAACGTCAGAAAAAAGTTTGCCCCCTTCTACATATACATATAGTTTTTCTAAAACATCGTTAACGGTAAAAAGCTTTATTGTACGTGCAATTTTTTTATCGGTATATGTATCTCTTTGAAATGTTTAAAAAGTATTGTTTTTTGTAGCTTCGTTAATTAATGCTCCTAGTCATGACCAAGTTTTTATCTCCAAAGGAAAAAGTTCAGCCGACTAATAAGTGAGCTTTTGTTAATTAATTTGCTTACTGATGGTCGGTGAATAATACATTTTTTACCTTTTTTTCCTCTTCAAATCATTGTAGGTGTATACTAAATTATTTCTTAGTCAGTTATTATAACGTAGTATGGACAATAGATATACGAAAAAATTAGATTTTTTTTTTATCAAAATAAAGTTATTTTCGTTTAATTATAGGCAAACAAATGTAGATTGTATTTGATTTCAACTAGCCGCAGCGCTGCTACGCGTATGTAGGCTCAAGTAGATAAGATCAGAGTTTGGTCAGGCAACTTGGCCACGCATATAGATATATATATATGTATTGTCGGTAGCAAACATCAAATATTATCTTAATGCCGCGAGGAGCAAGGATGCGGGTACGAGACTTGATTAGAGCTTTGAGAAGTAAAAAGATTAGCATGTTGGATAAGAATTGCAGTGTAGAGACTGTGTGATTCAAAGTAAATATGAAGGGAGTGGTATCAAAGTCTGAACTAAGATCTTTTATAAAAAAGAATATGAATTCAGTGTACGAAATGTACATAGAAAAAAAAAATAGAATAATGTTTTCAAATTTTATTTAAAAATAAAAGAATTATTAGAAATATTACATTCTTCTAATTAAAATAGTTTCTCGTTTACACGTATACACACATATTGGTTGGACACAAAATCTTTATTTTTACCGTAGATAAATCTATAAACTATAGGTTTCGACTTCCGGAATACTATATTGAATCGAAACTAAATTGATATTTATAAAATAATTGGTATCGATTGAAAATTTATAGGATTAGATACGATTTATTTCAAATTATTTCGAAACCTTTATTTTCTAATCCAATATCGATGAGACTAAAATATACGAAAACAAAAATTTTTAAACAAAAATTAATCGTGAAAAAATTCTATCCGTACATTTACAAATACAATGCAACAAATAATAAACCATTTTTGTCTCAATAACTCTCCCATCGTTCCTTAAAAAAAAAACAGCTAACCATACTCGTATACCAAAACTGTCCTTTACCCCAAACCCTCCTACCCCGACACAGCACTATACCAGCAGTCACGCGCGTTATACCTCACGAGAGACCCCCAGAGTAGTATATATGCGTGCGTGCGTGCGCGCGCGTGCGTGTATATCGATTTTGCGAGCGAGCGACTCCATTTGGTAGGGAGGCACTACTGCTTTATATTTTCCTCTCTCTCTCTCTCTCACTCTCTAACTCTACATGCCTTCAGGCAGACAAAACAGTGCACAGTGTGTATGCGCTACTCGAAATTCAATTCGCAACGCATGCGTTGTAACGTAGTCGCGCGTTCGCGCGTAGACCATTTATAACAGCTGAGTGAGCGAATGGATAGAGTCTGGTCATTGTGACTTTCTATATATATATATAATGAGGTAATGTTCGTAGTAAAAGGATATACGAAGAGATTGCGAAAGATAATAAAAAATACGGATATATGTTTGTATGTATGTGTGTTTGTTGTTTTTTTTATACTTTATTGTGTGTCGAGTAAAAAAGTTATTTGCAAAGACGCATTTGACTTGCAAAGAGGCTTGGAATTTTCACGCGTAGGAAGAGGTGGAATATATATATATATATAGGATTTGACGTGATATTATTCTGCTACGCTCACCGAAAGAGTATCAATTAAAATCGCTGATCTAAAGTACAAAGTAAGCTCTCTCTCTCGCTCTCCCTCTCTCTCTCTCTCTCTCTCGTTCTCCCTAGCGATTGGAATTTATTTATAAAGCTGCGATTAAAATATTCATCGTCGTAGCAAAGTCAGCTCGTATATATACACTGGCGCGAAACAAACCAATTTTACCCGCAGTGTTTATTAATTTAATCCGACTTGGAAAAGTTAAGCTTTGTATAGAGTTGTAAATAAATAAATAAAGGTGAAGTAGCGATAAGAAGAAAAAAAGGTGATGATTTCTAGGAACCGTGCGAGTGAACCATAAGTACAAGAATAAAGTTTTTCGAGACAGCACACTTCCACTGACATCCAATTCGCTTTGTTAAAATACACGATATATATATACGCGCGAGTACTTTTGCGAGTCTCCTTTGTGCCCCGGTAGGAGTCTATCGGATGAAATTGCCGCCTTTTACATGGAAACCAGTATGGTTATTAGTTTAACCGCGGTTGAACACGCTTGTTTCATAAAAAAAAACCGAAATACGAATATTAAAAGAATTTATTTAACCCTCACTATTATATAAAACGTTATCCATTTATATATATAATTTTTGTCTACATTAGCGTTTTACGGTTTCGAAACTATAGTGCGAGCGCGTGAGAACGCGCGGTGGAATTGAAAATTTTCTATTATCGATTTTTGGTCCAGGGTTAAAATGTGTCGGAAAAAGGGTCACGATGCGCTGTTGGCCTAGTTTTGCGAGAAAAACCCAAACGGTATACAACGTATTGGTAACTATATATATATGAAAGAGCTTTATCGCCTACTACTACGGTGTATATATTTATAAAAATATTCAGAAAATGTATTCTTCGCTGACAAAGCGCTGTAGAAAAATATACATTATATGGTAACATCGTTGCAACAACAACAACAAGAACAAAATCTTTTCAAAAAGTTAACACTTACAACGACCTCTTACATTCTTCCGTAGTTATATTATACTTTGTAAAATAACCTACTTTTGTTGTAGTTTTTAAATATAATACCATTATACATACATATAAAATTGGTCGAAATTTTTTTCTATATATAATCACATTTCGATTACCTGCGTATCCGATCGTACACACCAATCCCGCAATGCACACATACACACACACACACACACATAGACGGGCGCATGCACGCACGTATACATCATGGTAGCCGCGTAAACACGCGAATCGCACGTATTTGCAGCTGCGGGGTAACGATTGCTTAGGGGACAGGACGACAAGCAACGGCCCCAAAACGAGCGAGAGAGAGCGAGAGAGAGAGGGAAAGGGAATTGCAGCAGGTAGAGAATGCCAAACGCCATCGTCCGACGAATCAATGCCCTTCGTCCTACATTATTCAGTCCAATCAAACGCGCGCGCGCGCCGCGTGCATTCGCATCGCTTGCTCACTCACTCTCAACTGCTGTTAGCCTCTCTCCAAAGTCCGAAGATTGCCACAGGTTAAGAGAGAACTAGAGAGAGAGAGAGAGAGAGAGAGAGATAAACTTTTTTAATATTCCATAGAAGTTATATATTTACAATGCGATATCGAGGTATACGATTGTCATTGAATTTTGCAACTTTGGTATACCGAAAATTTGTAAGAGTTCGAAAACAAATCCTTTTTTGGTTTCTATATTATTCAATCGAGAATGATAGAAACAAAAAATAATAATCTTACGCATCGACTATATGTACAGAAGCGCGAAACAAATAAAGCCGAAAATTTGCCGGCGTTATACGAAGGAGATAGAAAACCATTTATTCTCGGCAAACATTCGAAGAATTCATCTGCTGAAGTATTCGAATGAAAAGTACACAACGCAAGAGTGAAGGATTAAGCAGACTCAGAGTTTGCTTTCGCCTGCCGTGGCCTCCCGTTTCGTTCGCTAGCACATTGAATGATTCAACTTGGAGTATATATATATATATATATAGGTGTAGCGTAAGTTTCGAACGTTAAAAACAAAAAGAAATTTTACGATTAATATTAAACATTATCTTTTGTGATAATGAGAAAAAAATAGTAAATTTTTAATAAGACTTATTCTACTAAAATATTCATAATCTTTCGAACAATTGCTACCGATATTGCAAAATGACCGAGGATTACGCAGCTTTTTGATCTACCTTTAATAGGACACATCGATATTCGTAATCTCCCCTCCCGGCGAACGTTATAGTCAAGATGTTTTCTCGATATACGACAATGTCGCTGTGAAAATTCGTCGTCTAGATTATCCTCCGCTGGATGATGCTTACTTTTCAACTTTGCACGTGAAAAAGAAAGAAAAAGGAAACGACATGATCACCAGTGGATCGTGAACGATAGCTTTTTAAAAGCCGATATATATATAAAAAAAATTAATACGTAGGATTGAGGGCATGGCGAAAGATGCACACATAATGTGAGCAAAAAAATTGTTCGGATTATTGTAGAGAAAGTAGAAGTAGTGAAAGTACATATATGTACCAAATATTTTTGAACAATCGAGCGGCATATAATTTTTCTTTTATCTTTTAGGTATACTTCGTATTCAGATAAAATAAGTAACTTTAACAAACGAGTCATAAAAATTAAAGTCACAATTAAAAGTAACTAACCTCGTCAGGATATAGGCCAAACCCAAATCCTATATATATATACAATTCACCTATAGACCGCATACCTCGAATACTTTGCATCTAGTAAATCATCTCCGCAACCAGCCGCGAGATGTAGTCGCGTATACACGAAGACGTAGTCTACTGTGTCCTCTCCCTCCTCCTCCTCCATCCCCCAAACCCTTAAGCATTCGAACTTAATGCCGCATGCGGTCGTGGCAGTTGATACATATTTGTGGCGCATCAAGCTGCATAATTGATCGATTTGGCCCCGCGCGCGCGCGAGACCAGAAGCGGACAAGAATGTATAGGGTGAGGAGGGGGGTGAATCGAGGTATGCGCGAATTACATGCTCCCGGCGCGTGCATTAATATGAGCTATTATCGATAAAATGTAAGCTCTTGCTGATAAAAAATAGAGTGCCTAGGGATTATATATAGATGTATATGTGTAACCTCGATATATATATATATATTGTACTTTTACAAGAACGATGACGCAATTGTATTGGCTGAATTGTTTGACTGTTTCTGAAAATTTTTTGAATATTCAACTTTATACGCGTTACTGAAGTAGTAGGAATAATTAATATATAAGATTTTTCATATTTTTCAAAATTTATTAGAATTAAAAAGAAAAGTGCGAACGGTAATCGATAAATGTGTCACTGTCATGACAACTGATTAGCAAATTCGAAAAGTTAATTATATACCATTTCTTCAATTGTACTTCGATGACCATAAGATTTTAAATTATTATACCCTTCGCGAGTGCCAGCTCGTTATCGGCTAACCTATATATTTTTAACGAGAGGGTTTATTAATCGATAAATTATAAATAATATATAAGTGCTTATTAATTGCTGAATTCAATTAAATTGCAGCGCTATGTATAGGATGCATATATATCGGTAAAAAGAAAAATGTAACACACTTGATTTATTTTTATGAATACAGCTTTTACAGTTTTTATTCATTAAATGTTATTGGAATAAAGTTAGTATAGCAGCGGTGTTGCTAACGAAGATAAATATTTTTTTTTTCATACTGCGTGTGTTATAAAATGAAATGGTGTATACTATTAAATGGTAACTGCGGGAAATAAACTCAATGTAAATTTCGAGATATTTGTATATACATATGTTTCTTTAATGGAATATGCAATTTTACGTTCAAAATACGTTTTTTCTCTCTCTGTTACATCCCCGAGCACGTTTTGATTCTTGATAACCTTTAACATCCCAATTACCATTCCCGTATATAAATCATCGTAGAACCACCCAAATCCTCTCCAAACACAATTTTATCACCAAACAACAAAAACAATCCTCACCACCAAGACGAAATTCCTCACGACAACGGCGGCAGTCAGTACATCACCATTGCTCGCAGACACGAGAGAGAGAGACCCCGAGGCCTTATAGCATCTGTCGATATCGTTTGTCATTTCCCCACAACGATAAATCGAGCTGAGACCTCGCGAGTATATATCGCGTGAAAAGGAACCTCTCACTATATCATGCATATCGATCGCACGTTACTACGGATCAACGAGTGCCTCAACTGCAACGACGTAATGGGAACGCAGCACGTATACTTCTCCGCAAGGCATGAGAGTTTCTTTCATGATTCTCTATACCGCGCAATCCGAATTTCCCGCTGACGTATCAAAGTTAGCTTTCACGCGTCGTTAAGGATCGCGCTTATAATATAAGGAACGTGGTAGAGAAGATGATAAGTATGAAGTTTGATACGTCAATGGTCCTATTGTGTGGTCAAAAACAATTGCGGTAATCTATATAATGTAGGTGCGCAGATTGTCGTTAACTTCAACTGTATATATATATATATATATATAAGTTATGGTTCTTTTAACGGGCACGTTATACAATTTGGAACAACTTTTGCGATACATCATATACCCGAGTAAACAAGTACTTAAACCTTAGCTCCTCCCATTGTTTCATCCTCATATTATATCCTCATTCGGATCCGTACATTTATATATATCCACACATCGTATAACATGAGATATCGCTCTAACGAAACTTTTTAACGTGATGAGTACTTCGCACTTCCAGTTGACGCGACGCGAAGATTGATGCGAAATTTCACACACTTCCGGCCCACACACTCGAAGGCTGTCGTAATAGATATTGATCGTCATCTCTTACTCTCTCGTTCCCTTTGCGTATATACCATTACACTTCTGAAATGAAATTTACGCGACGCACGTGTATGTAGCGTCAATCTGAATAGGTATAGCTACGGAAGTTTTCGGGTATGCGCCTGCTGTGATGTGCGCAAACTCTTCTGCAAAGCAAAAAGAGAATTCGCTCGAGTCAGAAAAGCGAAACAAGAGATGCTACTGCTGCTGTTGCCTCCTCTTCTTCTTCTTCTTCTTCTTCCAGAGACATACACACACACACCTGTGCATTGGAATATCGAAGAGTAGACGACGGAGAGGCTCAAAGTGAGAAGAAAGGGAGGAAGTTTACAGCCTTGCTGCCGTCTGCGGCTGCCGCCACGTGTATCTACTTTTCTCTTGTGCCCGAGTGAGAGAACTTTTCTCGAGGGTTCTCCTATATAGCTCTAGCTCTGTCTGCTGTTGACACCTCTTTTCGCAAACACGTATATCCTCCTCCTGTTAACACACGCGTTCTTCCCGTAATTTCGACATTCTTTATACTAATATAAACTCGCTTAACCAAAAGAAAATCTAATCTATATTCCTTCTCACTGTTACAGCACGAAAGACACATTAAAAAGAGCATATCCCGATAATACCACACCATTGACCACAACATTCTACCCTCGAAAACCCTTCGATACGCCTCATTTTTTATCCATACTCCTCGTCACGCTTGCTATTACGAATGATCTCAACTCCTACCACACACTATGTATATACGCTACACAATCGCAGACCCTTTTTTCATCCCAAAAGTTCTATACTCTCCGCTATACAATACAACCCCTTCCCCTGTCCGTCCACACATATATACTATACTCCTTCGAGGAAGGGTGTGCCAAGCAATGGCGTGCTTGACCTTGGCTGTTTGACTTGGCCAGTTGTGAGAGGGTAGATCAAAGATGAAGGGGCTATGCCGTCCGTTCAAAGCCGCGAAATTTCAACGCCACGACCGACCGACCAACCGACCGTTTCTCTTTGTGTGATATAGCTCTATACGAATGTGAACGCAAGCTTGGTTCGATGCTTTGTCGCCTATGGTAATGGCTTATAGGTGTATACGTAAACCTTGCTGGTCCTTAGTCTTGGGTCTATGTGTAAATTGGTAGATTTGCTAGGATATGTGTGTGTGTATAGTTTCTCTTCGTTTAGAACAAAGTTTAAGGTATTTCTATACTTATAGTCTGTTGAATTTTTCAGACAAAACCATTACCCAGGAAATCAATGATTCCCTTTTCCCGATTATAATCAAAGACCTATATATATATACATACGTGTACATATTCAGCAATAAGCATTGAAAGAGCCCCAATTAAATATCCCTCTTGCATTCGAGAGAGAGAGAGAGAGAGAGAGAGAGATCATTCGCCATTCTCACCGGGTTTCCCTAGGCTATTTCAGAAACCATTATACAATACTCACACATACATACATACGAGTACATCCACTTCTCTATCCCGTATATATATGTATATATATATATACGTACACGTACGTACGTATGTATGTATACGCACCTAGGCAAACTCGAGTTTCGAAATCATTAGTCGAATCCCCCTGTGCGCTAGCGAGCGAGTGAGCGCCGAGAGGCGACAATCAGCAGCGCTCCACTTCGATTTCACTTTCCGTCTGTACCCTCCTCCCTCCGCCCCTCTTCGCTCTATACTCCGAATTCGCGCGACTACTACAAAGGATAACAAAGCTCTTCGTGCACACCATCCCGTGTATATATATATATATAGATATACGTATAGTTTATATATATATATATGTAGGTATGCGTTTTTGTGCCTGCTGCCCCGTTTATTGTTGCGTGTCGAAATGTTCCAGCTGACTTATATATGTATATATACGCGTGTTCGTGTTCAACGATGGACGATTTCGGTCGGCTGGAACCCGAGATTTGACGTTCGACTGACAAGTTCATAAAGGGAGAGAGAGAGAGAGAGAGAGAGGCAGACCACCACCACCACCACCGTCGACGGATTTTTTTTCATTCGAGGGCTTTTCGTCGGTTCTTTTCCACCCCTCGTTCCTCACCGATCGTGTAGCACACACACACACACACGCGTGTATATGTGTGTGTTCTCTTTATAACTTCGGCTGGACGTTTGATGGACGCGGGCAGCTGTGTGTATAGACCTCGAGGTCTTAATTTTTTCAAATTTTTTTCCATACACGTGATCTCCTGCCAGCCAGAGCGGCCTATTGTTGTTTGCTTTTGTTTGTCTCGCGGGGGTGGAAAAGAGAGAGAGAGAGAGAGAACAGCGTATACGCGAGAGAGAAAGCTGAAGGTTGACGAGTGTCGCGTGGTCCCTCGCGGCGCCGGATTTTTCTATTGTTCACGGTATACCTCCCCTGTATATTTATATATAGTATAAGGCGTAAATAAAATTGTTTTGTGGTCGCATGCAAGCTCTGATCGATCGAATAGAGATCGACGCGTGTTTTTCGGTGGTACGTGAGATTGAGAGATTGTCAAATTTCTTCTTATTTTGGTACGTTGGTTTGTTATGAATGTGGAATTTCTTTTACTTACGGTAAATCTGGCGTTTAGTAGAATACTAACTTAACGACAGTGCGCTTACCTGTAACAGAAATAAAAATATTACGTTAGTGAATGTCTAGAAAAGATGTAATAATATAATGTACTTATAATATAACTCGTAAAAACGTCTTTTACAGTAACAATTGTTTTCTACATTTTCAGAGAACAATGAAAATATCAAAGAAATATTATATATCGAAAAGACGTTGTTGTTATTGTTTTTTTTTGTATTCTTGCAACTTTCCTCCCTCTCTATTTTCCCCGGGCATATTCTTTTTTAATTGGGTCAGTCGATACAAGAACCCGCGCAGTGTATTATCAGGCTCGAAGTATCAGGCGAAGTCCAGAACGACGATGGTGATGGTGGTGGTGGTGCAGAGTAAAGACAAACGAAACGCAAGAGGCGAAACTAAAGCCACAGGCGCCACACGCAATACGAATCAGCAACGGTGGCACGCGCAGTAGGTATATAAGGTATAAAGCTGCTGCTGCTACTGCTGGTGCTACGAAGGGGAGGAGAAGGGCAACGAAAGTAATTGAATGAGAGAGAGAGATCTGCTCTCGTTCCCTTTTAGCGAAAGAAAAACTTTGCGCCTCTCGGTAGCACAACGGCAAGCCGAAATCCAAAAGTTTTTTCATTTCTCAGAGAACTTGAGAGAAGCGAAGGGGAGAGAGGGTGAAGAAGGGAGGAATAAGACTACCCCTCTTCTCTTTTCTTTCTCTCCTTCTTTTTTTTTCTTGGTATTGCTTGCTTTTTCGCGGGTATAAAACTCCTTTTCGATTTTATCCAAGCTCCCGTCGTCTCTGACTCCCTTGTCTTGCTTCTTTGTCCCAAGCTAATCTGACAAAAGTGATATACATGGTGAAGTATAAGCACACACACACACATGCGTAATGCAAGGATATACGAGAGATAGCTGACGAAGCGAGGAGGGACATGATGGAAGTGCGAAGATGACGATCGAGGGAGGATAAGAGTCAACTCGCGACGATGAATTTGTAACCTAAATTGCGTTAAACTCGAAAGATTACTTTAAGCTTTAAAAAACAAAAAAAGAATTGTACTGGTGTGAGGTACGAAATTACCTGTATTTTACTTGGATGATTCTTGGATAAACTTTGACGTTGAATCGGAATCGATTGTGAAGCGTAGTACTTGCTTTGTTTGTACATGTCTGTTGGAATTTTCTTTTGCATACATTTCTACTTATTTCTTATTTCGAAGAAAAACTGTAGAAAAGTACTGTCGAACATTGTTAAATTTGTTATCGCTTTTTAGGTATAATGTCAAGATTACTTTTGTCTGATACTGAATGGAAATTAACTGTAATTTATTTCTTTTTGAGTAACACGCCTAACAGAAGAAAACTTTATAATCAAAACGTATCGCCACCACTAATTTCATTTAATTCCAATTTTCATAAGATTTTTTTTTTCACTTTTTCACAAGGGCTGGCAAACTTCATCCCTTCATTTATACATGAATGCAATATATTCTCATTTGCAATTTCAATTTTCTGAATAAGAAAAAGAAACGGAAGATTTAGTAGATTTAGTGATGGAATATCCCTACTCGAAATGAAAAAGGGAGAAGATCCTTCAGATGAGCGAAGGTGTATGTCTGACCGTATTCCAAGCTTATCTACTTACGCTTTTCGGAGTGGAGCGTAAAGTTGCCGTGCAATCATCTGTGATATTCTCTCGCGTTGAAAAATTTCAACAAAACCTTATTCGAAAACCTTGTTATACGTCGATTCTTCAAAGAAATATAAAAATAGAAACGAAAACGTATAGAGAAGTAATAAATCAGAGTATATATGTATATATACCGGTCGTTTACGACGGACGACGATTTGAAGTTTTTCGAGTATTCTATTCTTCACGTCGTCAAGGAAAGTTGACCTGCCATCGACCGTTCAAAAGCCGAAAACGTATCGAATCTCCACTTTGCTTGCTCGCAAAGTCAGCGACGACAACAGCAGCAGCAGCACGAGCAACAACATCAACAACAACTAGAAAGCCCGATATTTCCTGTCCATCTTGAAAATTTCATTCGCGACTTGCGTTTGAAATCCCTCGGTGGAAAAACGTCGATACACCCAAAGCACACGGATAGAACGGATTCTCCGCTACAACTTTCTCGGTGATAAAGGGCAGAGAGAGAGAGAGGAAGAGAGATAGAGAGAGAAAGAGTGAGCCCACCGGGAATCCGCGAAATTGGTTCCCTTTGAGGGGGTAGAAATGCATCGGTCGTAATTACCGTCCTGTCATTGTTCGCGTCTTTATACACATATATATATATATATATATATATATATCTTGCCCTCTATGTCTCGGCTTCAGCGAAACCCGAGCCAATTAAATTGTCGTCACAACCGGGCGGCGACCCAAAACTGCCAGGTGCGCGAGCGCGGCGAGAGCGAGCATACGACAAAAGCAAGAGAGCCGAGCGCATCTTCGACGAAAGTCGATTATTTAGTGGCTAAGAGAGGATGGAGAAAGAGGACAAACGCGTGTGACGTTGCTCTAGTACATAATACATTCCGATCAATCGTCCGAGAGATGTAAACAAAACGATATGAGATATGTGAAGGAGGCATAATGTAATTTGCTTTAGGATTTCTTTTAAAGCTATTAACGTCACGATGTTTCTTTATGTAAATATGAAGAAAGGCATTGAAAAAAGTAATCTTGACAATGCGGCTAGCTGTAAGTTGGCCAAAAAAGAACTGGATGAAAAAAATAATACTACTAGAAAATGAAAATTCTACGTCCTCCTGTTACATCCATTCCAAAACTGTGTATACGAACCGAGACAGAGTAATTTCGAAAAAAGATTGATATTTTTAGAATATAAAAAAATGTACGTACTTCAAAACCATCAGCAATGAATATTTTTTTACTATACCTAGTATTGAAAGACAACGTGAAAACGTGCACCTAGAGGTCAATATTTCATTTTTTTTTTTTTTTTTTTTTAATACAACCGTCCACTCTCGATGGCGGCAGTCAGTACTCGAGGCACGTTTATCAAATTAATTCCACATCAAAAAGCACTCGTGTCAAATTAAAACCACACTCACCGATTTTCGAGTGCGACGGTGTATAGGTATCCACGCGGAATCGAGCACCCAGTGTGCATTATTTTCAGATAGAGCATATTTTTATAATACGAAAGTCATGTTTATATTTTTCAAATGTTACAATTTCTCGCTCAACTGCGTGTGTGATTATGTATTTTTTTTTGACAGACTTTTTTTTGCTTTTCAGATACTTTGATGGTAATTAACGCTGGTCATCAGGATTAAAGAAACAGCGGTTCATTAACCACCAGCACGAGGCTAATTAACGGTTCATTAAGTTTGAAAAATGTCGAAGGAATAAGTGTTCGGGATTAATAATTAATCTCTCGAGAGGTTCTTCGTTATTATCGATCTCGAACGCGCCTACTGACCTTTTCATTTTTCTCCGCAAAATAATGTTCATTTTAATAATGACAGAGTATCGCGCGCGTTCAAATGACTCATTGAGATATTATTATTATTATTAAAATCATTATTTACACATTTTAGCAATATCAATTTATAAGAGGGAAATATTATTCTTAATTATGATAATGCTTTTTGCATTATAATACAAACAAATTTGAAAAGGTAGATTTAACAATTCAACCTTTTAACGAGAATTGCACTGACTGACTATGAGACCAACGTTATTTTGTTTTAATATTATGAACAAATTTTCATAAAATACTTGAAATACTTACTCTTCAAAATGTTATCAAAAAGTCCTTTGCGTAGTTTTTACACGAAAAAATAGTTGTTCTACAAGTACATTTTAATAGCCGAACTTTCGCAATTAAATTTATTTTTCATCATAGTTGTCAAAATAAGAAAAACGTAAAGGTCAGCATATGTTGTTCGCGTACGACCGATGTGGGAGGAAAAAGATGGCCCGTCGAAAGAGAAAGAGAGTGCAGAGGGACAAGAAGCAATTTTCTCGATCAAAAAGAAATACGAAACGTTTTCTTACTTTTAATTCGCAGCACTTAAGAACCATTCAACGATTCTTTCAGTAGAAAAACGTCTGTGCCCGCGTGTGAATTGCATCGCGCAAGCGAAAGAAAGACTCCATGAGCTTTTGGCGCTCGAAAGCTTTTAAGAAGGGTTGAAACACTGCAATCAAAATGAGCGACGAGGTCGTTTGGAAAATTTTCATGCGTTATTCAGCGATGAACATAGATGCAGAATCACAAAATATTTGCTGAAGGTGCAATATTAGTTGTCTTCCAAAAGTGCAGAGTATGCTAACGAAGAGACAGAGCATGATCGGGAACCAAAATTCGATTTCAGGTACATCCCTTCTAATGACATTCCTTCTATTGATCGTTCCGATTTATTTAAAAAAATTGCTTGTACGTTCTGGTCATTATTTTGCACCATGTATCCGGCCTTTGACATACACGCTACGTCATCGCTTCTAATACGAAAAAAGGCGTATAAGCTGACAATCCAATTTACAAGTATTATAAAATACAATCCCAAGTACAAAGTTTTAGCAAAAAATTCGTACCTCGCTCGACTAATATTCGTCACCGACGTCAACACACAAATTTTTACGTTACAGACAACAGCACCGTGTGTATAACATTGTATACCTCAACAATGCACAGAATTGAGAATCGTCAAAAAAAGGTACCAACAACGTAGCAATTTACGAGACAATTAAGGCGTTATATTCCCGTGAGATGAAAGATCCAGGAACCGTCGTCGCCCCTTCCATGTATCAGCAATAAAATCGTCGATCCAATCGTCCAAGAACGCCGTAGCCGCACGCGCGTTTATAGTTCTCGCGTGCGTGATTTACCGGTCTTTATGATATGATGGAGTGAGAGAGAACGCGAGAGAAAAATGAAGAGAGAGAGAAAGAAAAAGAAAGAGGTTAGCGTGTGATTTAAGAGCTATACACTTGCACGCGCGCATAGCCACGGTATCGAAACGACGAGCTATATATATATATATGTATCGACGAGGGCTAATGTTATTATACCCACGTAACATTTATTTCTCCTTTCATCATTTCCGTCATAACCAAAAGAAAATTTCATCTCTCACCAACACTGACCCTCTGATTACCAAAAATTACCTTCATATCCTTCGTCGATTCCTATATACTACCAACATCCATACACATACACTTCAGTATTCAAGCCATCGTCAACCGCCGCAGCCGCAAAGTCAAAATTGCCGACCAAAAGTCCACTCTCTCTCTCTCTCTTCTCTCTCTCTACCTAATCCGAATACGGCGCACGTGCACAGTAATATTTTATAGCGTTATGTCGTTAGTACATCGTCGTCGTCGTCGTCGTCGTGCTCGCTCATCAAGTATGCAGGACCGGAGGGCAGCGGAGGAGGAGGAGGAGGAGCTGGACGCAGCCCCCCGTCGGCCGAAACATAAACAATACATGCATCCTTGACCCCCTCCTCCTCCTCTGCCTCTGTTTTAACCTACAACTTTCCTATGAGGAAGGGGCTGTATAGTATATGCTACACGCGGTCCTCGATGCCTTTTAACGAACAATATATATATACCCGTGTACTATACCCACGGTGTATATCGAGTGCATGTCCTAGATATTTTTCTATACGAAATTTTGAACCCCTCGCGTGGTCCTGCATTATTATTATTAATATATTATTCGTGTTTAGAGTTTGAAAATCTATGGCGGTACGTACCTATATATATATATATATATACATATATATAGGTATAAATGCAGCATTATTTCATAACCTGCAGCCTTCGTACACGTATACGAGAGATCATCATCCGCGCGCGTTTTCTAAAAACACGCACTAGACGTGTATACAACCGTGTACGGGTTGTACACTGCGAAAACAATGGTACTTGCACTTGTCACACGGTGTATATATGGATCGAACAAAGCCTCGACACAGACAGAGAGAGAGAGAGAGAGTGGAATTAGGGGACGGGGAAAAATGAAAATCGGCATTATGACAGGATTAGCCGAGCGCGTCGACGACTCGATGAACAATGGGGTATATACGCGCGCGTACGTTTTTTTTCGATTTTCACAGCAGTAGCAGCAGCTTGTTATCGCGCTTTACATCGAAACCCTGACGTTTTTTTAAACGCTACTCTATGTATATGCACAGGGTAGAGATAGATAGATAGATATATATGTATATAGACAGTGTGAACGCGCATGCAGAATTACGCGCGACACTGCTGTTTTTTTTTTGCAGGATTCTCTCCCGCTTGTTACGCTTGTCGAGCGAATTGCAGTCTTGTTTGTTTGTTCTCTAATTTCAATTACGATCGGTGACGAATGAAAAAGAGTGGATGCTTGGTGCACACTTATATATATATATATATATATACACGTCATTGACAGGGTTGCGCTAGTTTTTTTTAACTGTAGAGGTAGAAAGAGAGAATATGGTTTAACGAGAATTGCATTAAATAATTATACACGCGAGTGTATACTGCGTTAAAAACAAATCTAACCGCTGCTCATGCATGCGCACGACAACTGAAAGCTTTCTCCGCATAGTTATAGTATAGGTATATATAGGAACAACAACGAGTAAAAGCGCACCGCCGCAGTCGTGCGCGCGTATATTTGTCACGGTCGGCTGCATAAGTAATTACCCGCCTCTGGAAGTTTCCAAGCCGCCTTAATATTCGCTAATACGAAAGGCGCGACTATATAAGAAGTCATTTTTCTTCCGTATAGCTATATCTTGTAGACCTTGCAAATTACAAATGACGCGAGCGAGTGCACATGGATATTCATAAGGTACTTTTATCAAGCTTAATCCGATGATATATAATCGAGGTTCGGAAAGTTTGCAGTGTGTGTGTGTGTGTGTGAGAGAGAGAGAAACTTTGTTCGCGAGAAGCAAAACTTGGCTGGATTTTTGATGGCCACATATGGACGTAGCACATTGCAGTAGCCCGTTGAGAATGGATATATATGCAAAACAAACGGGTTGCCGTGTTGGGTGACACTTTCTGTCTTAATGCTGCAGTGAGAGAAGGGGGAGAGAGGGAGAGAATTTAGAATTCAGTTGCAGAAGGATCGTGGATAGGTTGTGACCTGCATTCCTTCATTCGTGGGTTCGTCGTGGTTATAGTTGAGATTATAACTTCGAGATTTACGAAGTTGTAGAAGAATTGAAGATTTATTTATTATCTTCGCCTGGTTTTCTTGATTATTGTGGTCATGATTAGTAATTATATAGAATAGTTGAAGTAACTTCTGTACGATGAGAAATAATTTTGATTGGCTCGATTAAAACTGTGTTCAAATGTGGACAGTAGAATAATCTTGTTTGAAACAAAAATATTAGATTACATCGAATGCGATTAATTAGCATTGATTTAATGACTGATTCGATTGATTTAATAGGATATACATTCAATTGAATTTAATATTTTAATTTCAGTAAAATTATTTGATTACCCTTATTTGGATACGGATTTATTAAATCAGTGACATTTTTATAAGTGGCAGTAACGTTACATTTTCGGTACTGTAAGCTCTGAAAATAATGAATCTGATATAAACTAACGTATTTTCATTACTTATATAGTATTATATTGAAACTTGCATATTGCATTAGGGATAGATAGCAGTGAAAACTTTTCTACTATTATCCAATGTATCATTCCCAACTCCTATATAATATTAAAATTACGCCTCTCCATAGATATCCTGTATCTATTACCCCTGATACATCGTTAATTATGGTACTCCTGAATTTTTCAAATTCAATCAATCTCGTATTTCATAAAAAAAAAAACAAAAATCATCCCAATAGAACCCCCATCAAATATATACGTGCAATCACAAAACTCCTAGCATTATTCAACTCTTACTTCAAAAAAAAAACGAACCTCCCGAACGATAGTATACCAAGTATAACCACTAACGATCCCAAGCGAACACCCGCATCTATAAGCCGAAAAAAGAAAAATACTTCCATCAACTTTAGGCGTAAGTATATCAAAGAGCCTAGTGAAAAGCAGCCTCGCTCGAGAGTTCAGCTCAGAGCTGCACTATATAGCACGTATATATATATACGACGCGTTGACAATAGACGACGCACACGAGCGCGCGTGCACGCATTGCGGCCTCGCCACAACAATGCTTCGTATATAGAGGTCCCCTCCGAAAAGACGTTTCTTCCACCTCCCCCCGTTCCTCACACATATATACATATACACCTCTTGATAATAGTGCGAGGTTCTCGCGCGTATTTACCTCGCATATACGCGTGCTTAATGCCATTATAGCAACTTCAATCTTAACCCTTTCCCCCCTTACTCTCTTGCGCTACTACCGCCGACGACAACGGCGACTAAGTAATTGCGCGCGGCAAGTTCGCGAAAGAGAAGCTGTAGCACGCGCGCGCGAGGGAAAGTTGGGAAGAGAGAGAGAGAGAGAGAGAGACAAGTGGCGAGTTTGGCACAGCGTATGCGTTGTGCAGCACGTGGAGTCGCGGTTGGGGGAGGGTATAAGGTCGCACGTTGTAATTCTAAGCGGTGAAAGAAGAGAGAGAGAGACAATGCGAGAATCGAGTTTACGTCGTTGTCTTACTGAGGATTTCTTCTTGTATAAGAGAGAGATATTGCAACGCGTGTCGGTCTATTAATCTTATTTTAGTGCTTTCAATTTTGCACACTCTTCAATCGAGTGCGGTGTATAACGGCAAATAATATCCGGTGAGAGGAAGTATAAAGCTCTGTATACACAGAGGACGAAATTGTTTGCTATGTGGCATAACAATATGAGACTATTAAAGATTTGGAGACCTCAGCTTTGATAGATATTTCAACTTCATACTTTTAAATTCATAAAACGGTTTCCATAACGGCGCCGTTAATAACCTTTGGCATACAAAACTCACATTTTTCCAAGACGCTACGCTGGGCTTTATGGGATTTAAAGGATACGAGCAAGCGGATGGCAATCCAGAGAGAAGCTTACGTTACGTGGAATCGATGTCTCTACGCGTATATAAGACTTTGGGAAAATATCATCTTGTAACTGCCTTGGCAGGAGAGAACGCGGGTATACGAGAGCTTCGGAAATTGGAGAAGAGTGAAAAATGTACGGACGTGTGTATATAGATATCGAATAGGAAAATTGATGGTTTCTTAATCGAATCTTAACGCGGACGCGTGTATACACCCAGTTAATTTAATACAATTATCAGTGGTGTGCATATGCTATATGTATGTGTGTATGTGGAAAACTGATTAATATCTAGCGAGTGAGAGCAAATCTCTCTACGCTTGTTCACCAATTCTACGGTTACAAAACGAGCTTTTGATTATAATAATTATATATGCGCGCGCGAGCTGGTACGCTCTGTTTGCCTATCATTAGCAACGCCCGTATTCACTGGTAATCGCTATGGCTTCAGATCGGCTTATTTGAAAGCCCGTGAGATAGAGAGAGAGAGAGAGAGAGAGAGAGAGAGAGAGAGAGAGAGATCGGGTTAATGTAGTTTACAATACCATTTGCTATTTCAAATATATACTAGTTACAAATAGAAACAAATTTTTTTTTTCTGCATTTTTGATTATACTTTAGTCAATGAAAGGTTAAACGTTAATTTACCGACAGTTCAAGGTCGAGTTATTTATATGTATGTACTTTCCTTCATTTTTTTTCTCGTTTTTTTTTCGAAAGACCTGTCCTGAGGCTGAGTTAAAAGGTTCCGGCGTAGCAAAACATCACTCGATATTTCTTTGCCAGCTGCTTGCAATCACGTCCGTAACGGCTATCCAGATTTTTTTCTCACAGCTGGCTAATGTGTTTTGTCGGCGACAAAGTTTAGTTTGATGAGGTAACTTCGACGGTTCCCCCGACGGCATCTTAACAGCGTTGACCCCCCACGAGAGAGAGAGAGAGAGAGAGAGAGAGAGAGAGAGGGACGACGAGTTGGTAATGAGGAAATTTTGATCGATGAACGGTGTGCCGTCGACGAGACTATACACTTTTATCAAGTTGATTTGCTTCGAATTGTATCGGTACTGTTACCAAGATACGGTTCAATACGGTTATTTTGAAGAATGCGATGGGTAATGGTACGTAATGGTACAATGAGATTTTAAAAACTACTTGTCGAGACGCGATAAACCGACAAAACGGTGGGAAATATTCATGTGTTTTTGTGTCAGCGCGTGGATTATGTAGGTCGAATTGGCTCTTTTTTTTAAAAACTACCGACACGTATATATATTTCCGAAATAAAAGAACATTTTTTTCAGTTATACCTTTTGTTGGATATGATGGAAAAGCGACACGCGCGGCAAAGCGCGCGTGAAGGTAGAATGCGGATTGACAAGCGGCAATGTGACTGTGCTTTGTCTGCGGCGCGTAGGTGGTGAAATTTTTAATGACGCATTATCAAAATTACCAAGAGGTAATCAGAGTTGTACGTGGTGATGCAATTGGACGAAAGTTCAAATGGCGCATTATCTAAATGAGAAGGAATATAAAAGTATGAGAGGTATTAAGATTCAAAGCGATTTCGGATAAAGTTTGGTTGGTTCTATGTAGATTCAGATACTAAATTGTCTTTTTTTGTTAAATGTAAAGACTGACTCATTAAATTAAAGAAATTAACGTATTTCAGACAATTTTGTATTAACAACTTTTTGTCTTTACAAATTGAAAATTACTTGGTGAAAAATAATGCGTAAACTCTGATTTACCTTGTATGTAATAGCTAAAAATCTTTTCTAGGGGAAGACACTGATACCAATTGAACCCTCGCACACTAGCAGTAAACTAGAATTTCAAAAGCCATATCATGAGCTTTAACAATATTTGTCTTTCACCACGAGCGAAAACACAAACATTAGATCTCAATATATAGAGACACGTGTCTTATCGTAGTAGGCGCACACCGGCCATTTTTTTTCTATGCCTCGAGTATCAAAATAAAGGCCACATATACGTCGTCGTTCCGTCGTCTTATCCCTGATCGAGGCTGTGGTGGGAAAACGTTTTTATTACGTAGCCGACAAATTGAATGGATCGTTAAACTTTTAGGAGGTGAGTACTTTCTTTTTTTTGCTTTTTTTTATTTATTTATTTAGTATGATGTTACTGTATATTGGTAAAGGTAGAAATCTGTTATAGTGGTTCGTGTGACGAGAAAATTATTATTTTTACGTTCGTGACAAGTGGTGGGAAAGCTAAAGAAGGAGAAAGAAAAATAGTTGTAGTATAAATATGCTGGAAAATTGAAATTTACCAATGCGAAATTGAGAAGTTTCCAGGACAAACTTTTGAACGTAAACATTTATTAATAAAACAAGATGATGGCAAATCAATATTGGGAAGAAAAATATTTAAAGATGCGGAAATTAGACGCGTGTATGGTTAAATAGTTATATTATACGTTTATATTAAAATCAAATATGATGGGCTCGCCTTTGACAAAACGTCAAAGAAAATATACATATATATACGTACGATTATTCTGCACAACATTTCGATATTGGACTTGAAAATATATCGGAGCCGGTTGCCAAGAGTTGCAGGGTTTTCTCACTGTCTGATATTTTTTCAAAATATATATATATCACGAAATAATAAAGCGAAGCATACATGAT
>JAWWEQ010031184.1:0-22519 GCA_035583055.1 Torymus tubicola
TATATATATATGTATATACATCGCGCGCGATATGCTTGCTCGGCGTTTTTCCTCCCCCCGCGGGCGTGCGAGAGTTGAAACGCGCGTGCGGACGACGAGTTATATTGCTGTACTTCCTTGTCCCTCTATAGCGCGCGATCGGAGGCCTGGCGTGCGCGAGGTCGTCGAAGGTCCTCTTCTCTCCGTTTGTTGTTTCACCTTTTTGTTTTTCTTTCGCCTTCTTACTAATTCCGACGCGCGCTTTCGCCTCCTCCCCGCGAGTTATGTACATTGACATTCGACGGCGAAGCTTAGCTTTCCGTGAGGTCTGTACTAAGCGCACGAAGACGTGACGTTTACCTTCTTCGCCTGTTCTTGCGAGCCATGTGGCTCCGTGCCTTGGATTTTTTTTGTTAAATGTACTGTAAGTTATTTTGTGTAGTGGCAAACTTGTAAAGGAGCATCACTCGCAAGTAGTGATGCATTATAAATTGTGTTAGGTATTAAAATTTTTTTATTGACAGCTAATTATTGTACAGAAAATCAGTTCTAGATTGCCTAATTTTATTTTATTAAATAATGTTAAATATATCAAATCAGTGCTGTATCTGTCTCTTTATAAAACCTTTGAGGTCAATGTAATTAGCCTCAAGCGTGTTTTATTATTTTAAAACTTAAATCGTATTTTCAAAAAAACTTATTACGCAGTAGAAGCAGATCAATACGGCGAGACATGGATTATTGGATGATTAAAAAATATTTCTTATTTACTTTTGAACTTTTCTAATTAATCGCCTATTATAAGTCTAATTTTGTCTCGTAAGCAGTTCAATACTTTAATAGTATTTTCTCGCTTCATAATGGATTTGCGATGCCGGGAGCATTTTTCTTTGTAGGACAATTTACATGACCATTATTAAAAATCTAAAAAATACGGCGATTATGCGACATGCGTGATCCACATTCATTATGCGCAGACTTGATAAATTGTCTATGGAATACTTACACATGCGCATGTAAAGGAAAGTAAAAGAAATGAACTCTAATTTTGTTGTTATTATAATTATGGGTGAATTCCCAACTGCATCGACATCCTTAATGAGGAAAGTTGTATGCAAATAGGATAATAAAAATCTGATTTACCTAATAATGAATAGAAAATAGATAATGTACTCACTGACATGGTTTACATTCACCAGGGAAGTTTTGTTATAATAAATCATATGGTAAATCATCTCCACACAATTTTCGTCTAATGATTCCCGCGAACCAAATAATTTTAATTGCGAAATATGCGTAGGAGAATGCAAAGTTAACATTAAGAAAATACTTAATTAATCTAAGTAAATCTAATTTATTATTATGTATATTTATTTTTAAGACAAGTGACTATTGAGTGGAGTGGAATTTTGATGTTAATCTAAATCAACTACACACGCTTTTTGCAAGTTTTATTTGTCCAGTAAAAACTAGCAATAAGTCAAAGACACATCTTCTACAAAGATCAATTAATTAATTAGATGCGAAGACCAATTAAAATACCACTTCATTTGAGGTTGATACAGACAGCCAATAAACAAAAAAGCTTTTGAATCAGACAGTAATGTTACTTCTTTTTTAGAAAGCTTTTAGATACATCTCATTAATCGCTGATTTGTACTCAGCGTTTCACATGTCTATTTAGCATTTTAAAGGTATGAAGATATTTGCCATTCTAAGAATGTAGCTTCAACGAAGTAATTAACTTACTTCACTTATAATTAGTCTCCATTTTATAAACATTCATGTTCAATCACGATCAAATTCTAAAACTCTTTACAAAATATATTACTTTCGCGGTATGTAAATTTGATCAGTAAAAATAGTTAAATGTGTGATAATTCTAATTAAAAGAACATGACACATTTCGCTACACCAATCCTGAATTGAGAACACAATTTCTCACTCTCTACTCAAAGGAATATCTCAATTGAAAACGCATATAGGGTCGAAATAGGCGATAACCTCATTAATGCGCGCTTAGAAAAAAGATTCTCAAGAAAGTCACTTTTCACGGCGACGACTACTGTCTTAAGTATATACTCCGTGCCTTCTGTTTTCACCGAGCCGCTCGCTCCGCCGTCGCCGTGTACGCTGTATATATCCCCCGTTCCACAACGCCCAGGAAGTCGTAATGACCCGTCGTGGGAAGAGCGTGCGGGACAAAGCAAGAGAGAAAGAGAGGGACAGAGAGAGAGAGAGAGAGAGAGAGATCGGGAGCGCGACCGCATTGCGGAAAAAGAGAAGAAGCGGTTTTATATAGGAAGGAGAGGAGGAGGGGGAGTGAGGCCAAGGGGATAAGCGCGACGTGGCGCTTACAGCGCGAACACGGTGGTCGTGCCGCAGCTGCGGGAGACACATATATGAAGCTCCTATATAGCATGTATATAGTCGCATGTACGGCGCACGGGGCGCGATATTTATACCTTCGCCGTGTATATACTCTCCTTCGATTTCGCGAATTGGAAATGGTATTTCGTGAGGATATCGTAAGCCCCTGCGGAAAGGATAGAAGGGGCTTGTGTTTTTCATTTGCTTGTCTTCGAAAACGTCGATAACGGGTATTTTGCAGACTCAATATATGCATAACGGGTGCCTTGGCTGAAATAAAAACATATAGACACGAGCTATACTTGCTCTGATATGAAGATGCTTTTAAGGTGTATTTCCAAATGGCATAGCCAATTAAAAGTCTTCCCGATATTGTATTTGAGTGCTAATGAATTTAATAAAGCTATAATACTTAAATGATCGATATCTCTTGAAATATTATTGATATTTTAAGAGTACTTTCTCCCATAGAAATAAAAACAGTTATGACCAATTAATTGCATTGTAATTAAATTTAACTCTGTTTACAACGCTTTTTATTTGTTCTGTCATTGGTTTTACTTAATTAAAATATCGATTGTCTTTTTTGTTACAGGTAAGTCTATAATATTACTGGAGTATATAATGGAAATTTAATGAAAACCATTATCGTAAGTACAAAACTTATGATACTCTTAATCATGGAGCCTATATAAGATTAGAGAAAATCTTAATTTTATCTTCTACACTGAACCAGATGACATGCGGAGATTATCATCTTAAATTTTTACTATAAATTTATCTTAACAATTAGATGTCCTTATATGCAATGAATATGGTTACTTTACAATGCCTGTATACAGGAAAAAGTTCTGGTAAATCTTTACATATAACGGAGAGAACTTGGACCGTAGTTCCGCAGATCAAACTTGCTGTTTTATGTCTTTACTTCAGTAATGCATTTAATAGCTTTATACAGTTACCTTTTATACAAGCAATCACAATTCTTCTTAATGTCCAAAACTATAAAAGCACTTGACCAACCATTTAAATCTTGCTATAAGTATCTTTATAGCGGGGAATATGCGCTTTTCATTGGAGCCGATCATTAGTCAATAACTGTTGATTGTGAAATGCAATATCTCATATTTTTATATTCGATCATTGAATTCGTATATATACCATATGTATAATGTGTCCTACAAAATTTGTGTCTATCCATTGACAAATACACAAATGAAAAGATTATACACCTCCACATAAATGTTGAAACTCATCTGCTTTTTAAGTACTTGCATATACACGCGTCGAGGCCAAAATAAATTGACGACTTGCTTCGATGTCGAGAGCCCGTATATAGCACTCGTATTAACGAATACAAACTCACACATCTTCACGCCTCCGCGCTTCTCATCTTAACCCGTCTGTGTACATATCCAGGTACATAGCCAGCGAGCTTGCACTGCACGCGCTCGTGCATCCTCTCGCTCTCGCGTGCATATTTGTCATTGTCAGTGGCTCTTTTTCCCCTCACTCTCGTGTGGGCTTTTTGCAGAGGAGATAGGAGCCGAGTGCGGCGCGAGGAATTGCTCGTCGAAGAAAGGTCGTCGTCGTCGTCGTCGTCTATGATTGCCGTAAGTATACTCGGAAGGCCGCGGGGCGCGCTCACAAAGCGAAAGAACGGGAGAGCTTCGTTAGCGCTCGACGGCGCGACGCTCGCGCGCGGCGCTTTAACAATTTGATCCTGGCTCGAGTTAAGAGAGTATATAGGGACCGAGTAGCGCGTGCAGCCCGAGCGCGCGCGCGCAGATAAACGGTGGCAGCCGCATACCACCTGTTCGCGCGCAACGAAGGCGCGGAGGAGAGAGAGAGAGAGGAGCCTTGGCTTTTGTGCCTCTTCGCGGCTGAGTCTACGTATATTCGTGCGCGACTCGATGGGCAGGGGTTAAAGGAAGAGGTTGGTAGAGAATGGGGTCTGCGCAAAGGTCTCATCGCGCGTATAGTCAAATTACAGAGAGCCTAGCGGTGATTTGTTTGCCGTTCCGTTTTCAATTCGAAACCTCGCTCTCTGTGCAGTACTATTTTTACCGCGCGGGATGTGGGAGCTGCGAGGGATAACGAACTTGGAGGATTGTCTAGTTTGGTTGGATTGGAAGTGAATAGAGAAGGGCTGAAATTGTGTGTTGAACCTTTAACTGTCACCTTGGTTGCGAAAGGAAATTTTTTAAAACCTGTTTTTCTCAATTTGAAAAAGTAATTGAAACGGCACGCATAAATTATAAATGCTGCTATAAACAATGATACGATTGAATTAGAATCTGCATGTAATTTTGATAAGACGACAAAATACAATTTCTATAACGTTTTAAAATTGCAACTCCTACTTCTCCTATATATACATATTAGTATAAGTAATTGCGCGAGAATGCACTCATATTCCGCTTTCCGTACAGATAGCGATCATCACGAAGAGGTAAATTACGGAAAGAGCCGCGCGAGATTACAGCTGTCCTGAATAAAAAATGCCTGCTTACTCGCAATGAGAAGAATAAGTCCTCCTCAGTCAAAGTGTTAATGCCTTCGCATTTTCTCCGCTCTTGCTCTCTCCCTCTCGTGCACGGTGGCAGGCATCATCGGGGCTGTATAATAAGGCGACCGATTCGACGTGCGCAGAACCACGCAAAAGCCGGGTGGCATGGGAATACTCCTCTTATACGCGCATATGCGGAAAACACGAAGCGTGCACTTATACGATGCAGCTTGTGATTATGATAGGCGAAGAAACGGCTTACAATTAGTAGTATACGCGTGCGAGGAACCAGTAGCAACCACTGCCAGCAGTGTTGCGTCGGTAGCGGTTTAGTTATATGCAGCATTGCTCTTTCCATTTGCGCGAACGGCGGAAATTGAATTCCGGATGGAAGAGGCGCCGCTTCTTCGCTCCTTCATTTCGTATCAGAAGGAAAGAACGTGTGTGTGTGTGTGTGTGTGCGGTATTTAGAATTCTTAAAAGTCTCGCACGAGCACACTACGGAGCGCTCGTAATTCATAACTATTTGTCGTGAAATGGTACGGTAAGTGGTTTGAGGTTCTTAGTCATCTATAGAAGTGGTATGTTTTTTCATATTTTGTAATTATCCGTTCATTTATATCGGATAAATCAAATTTGTTTTCAATGTTGTAAGTAGGCATTAAGCTAGATTTACAGAAATTGAGCCTTTTACTGACTTTCCATTAATTTTTTGGAAATAAGGTTTCTGAAACTGTTTTTGATTTTTTCCTTAATGGTATGTGTAATATGCGAAAAAGAAGAAGCTCTTTATGATTACTAATAAATGCTGCTAATGAAAATTAAAACGTGTTTTTCAATTAGAAAAAGTCCTACGGAATTTTTCCGTTTGAAGGATAAATATCATAAAAATTCTTTGTTGAACACAAAATTGTGAAAGTAGGCATAATGTTTAAATTCGAAAAAATGACAAAATGCTATAATTAATCATCAATCGTACTATATATACTATATATGCGTAGTGGTACCCAGCGAGTCAAACCTGTTTCGACAAAAAGGCTCGATCCGTCAAATCTGACACAATTTACAAGATTCCCCTTCCAGATAAGTCCTCAAGAGCGGATCTTAAAGTCACTTCAGATACATCGTAACAAGTGTCGAACTATATCTTTAGAGAGTGACTCACAAAATGACAAATCTGTTGAGATAAAAAAAGGTCACCGGGGATTCCAGTATGTTAATACCATTGTTCGTCGATGAGGCAATCGTGAGAATTAAAATAAAATGTCGAACGTCGTTTTATCATAAAAAGTGCGCGATCAGATAAGTTGCAAACTAATCAAATACACTTACAAATAATGATGTTCATATTTACAAATGGCAACTATGTTGTTTCTTCTAAATTGTAGAATTTAGATGATATCATAGTCGCCGAGCATTTAGCACGATGTGAATAAAATATATTCAATCACTTTGAAACGAATTGAATTATCCGTCGATATATAATCCTACTACCGCAACAGTTGCAGAGAAAGGAAGCTGCAGTCGTGACTTCGAAAGCAATCCAACATATAGGCTGAAGCGCGCGCGTGCCGAGCGAAATCCTTTGATTTCACGATCTCCCTTGATTGCACGTGGGTGCGATACTCGTACCTCCATGCATATACACAGTCGCGTTCAGCCAACTTGATGCATATAATACAGTATGCAAAAACGATGGGGCACGTGGGCACACGCGTGACTAATGTGAATCATGCGATCGCGCGCATGCGCATGTAAGTAGATGGCAATACACGCTTGTGCACCAATCGAACATGCTAAGTGCACCGGCGACAGATATGAATAGCGTCGCTTACTTACAGAAACAAATTGTCAAGAAGCTGAAAGCTTAACGATCTTTTAGAGAGCGCTTTCGACTCGATGGCGCGAGCGTCTTTTTACCACTCTCTCCCTCTCTCTCTCTCTCTCTATCTGTCTTTTTTTGTGTCTCCGTGCTCGACGGCTGCAAATCGGTGTGCACTTGCGCGTAAGGTATATGTACAACTCCCTCGGGGATTCCGCACACGCGTCCAATGAACAGTATAGAATGAAATTCCCGAGGCTGATTCGGAGCTGTCTTTTTTTTCTTTTTTTACTTTGGATAAATTCACCTGCGAGTTGAACGTGTCGTTAATGTACTTCCTACTTGTACGACTGATCATTGACTTTCATGAGATTTACGCTGCCGTTGTTATAGTCGTACTCGAAAGAACGCGTGCGAGAGTTATTTTTTCTTTGAGACTTATATCATTTGTCGCTGACAAATTGTAGTCTAGCGTCGAATAACGAATTTTTCGCAGTAGAAATAGTGATAATAGCATCTTCTTACCAGTAAATGTATCTGTTACCCACTTAAAAAACTATAGAATTAATACATTTATCACGTAAATGCAACTCCAATTTATTATTTTAAGAAAACTAAGTTACGAGAAAAATAAAATCTAAAAGCATACAGTATCTCTCTATAGAAGGCGTAATAAATTGAATTCCATTTTCAGTTTCTTCATATTTCCCCGTAATCCTCGTAAATCAGTATACAACATACCTCCACGACTTTATCTTCCTCGGCAACCTGTTAATAAACCTCCCAACAGTTAAGAGCGCGCGCACGCACACGCGCCACAATTCTAAGTTAACACCTCAAGCTGGAAGTTGCAAACTAGAAAATACCGCCTTACGCACTTCCCTCTCCCCAGTCCAAGCGGGCATCCAGGAATATCTCATAGCCGCATAATGGACTTGAATCAGGATCTCGGTTTCGCGGGTGCGCGCCTAGAAAGCTCTCCCCGACGGACGTCCTCTTCGCGTGCCCGTATATATGTATATATACGCAATATAGGGGTGATTCGATGGCCGCCGTAGCCGCAGCCCGCCTCCAGGGAGCCTTCGGCTATTAGCGCGAATCTACCTGCGCGCGAGCGCGATATATTCATGAGCGAGCGCCTGGCATTTCACTCGGCGGTGGCGGCGGCAGCAGCCCGGCCCGAACGATTTAATATTAATAGGGCCCATGAACGCGAAGCAGTGCACAGCATCAGGCGTCGTCTGCCGCCTGCGGCCACGACGACTCCCTCTCTTTCCACGGTAGGAGCGGCCCTCCCCGGCCCTTATCTTCCTCGCACCTCCTGCTGCATGCCCCTCGGGCGGTGAAATAAGCGGGAGAATCGAGAACCGATAAAAGAAAGACTCGAGAAGGAGAGAGAGGAGTGGAATAGCGGGGAACGGAAAACGCGGAAAATGAAGGATGCGCTGCCGAGCGCAAGCGTGCGCGAGCTGGATATATATCATTTGGTAAATTCGAAAAACACCGTGAAGACCGAGACAGGATGAGATGATAAATTCACCGCTGCGGCAGCTCACACCACACTGTGAGTACGTGTAGGAACCTGCGCTGCGTCTATGTATCCCCGACCCACGTGAGTCCAAAGTATCTTATGCAAATACACGCCATTGAAAATGCTCTTTATCTAAATGCATCTCTTATGTTTTGATACAGTGTATAGTATGTCTGTGCCTATATAACGAATTTCAATCGCCTTTTGTGTATATCATGTTGCGACCGGCGATTTTTCGCGAGTCGCGCTAAATAAAAGTTGAAACAACACTGTTAAAAACATTGTTTTGTCAGGAAATACATCCCGTTAGAATCGAACACTGTATATTATTATGCAAGATAGAAAAGCACGAGTTTTTAGTTGTAAAATACTTGCTCTATAGGAAAAAGCTGAAAAATATGCGTGTGAAGATATTGAAGAAGCATAATATAATATGCACCTTATTTGCATGTATGTAAATTAAGGAGAAAAGTTAAGAACACGTTTTATGTTATTTTTTAAATGAGACATAAAAAAAAATATAAATAACTCCAGCCAGGTAGTCTGTATCGAGTTGTTACACTTTTGCCTTCCTTATTTCTCAGCAAAAATAATTTATTAACATTTGTTTAAGTTCTTAATCGTGTAGTACGTTGCTTTTCCCTTGGCATCAGAAACACTGCGGGAACACCTTTCATTACACGGCATTCAAAATAGCTCGGGAGCTGGTAGATCAATCTTGATTCAACAAGATTTCTTCCTGATTTTATTAGCCATTTCAAGCGCAAGATTTTCCATATTTTCCCTGCGTTTTATAGCTAAAAGGCAAAGAAAAGATCTTCGGCTAATCTCCGTTAAAACATTAACCGACGGTACGGTTAAAAATTTCAGTGTCATCGATATAAAAAAAAAAAAAACAAAAATCATTGGGCGGTACCATAAAACTGCAATTAACGAGAGATACATTAAAATTGATCTTATCGGAGCACCGTAAAACTCGCAATAAAATATTTAAATATTATCGAGCAAGGGAGCAAGTGGCATTTAATTCAATTATTCTATCTAATTAAGGTTGGACAGAGGAGAAAATCGGTATAATGAAGGAACGAGAGAATGAGCTCCGGGGCCCTCTCGGAGAGAAAGATATTACGCCGCTAGAGGATAGCGGGGGCGAAAAATGCACGCTAGTGCGAAGAAGACGAAGAAACGAGGAAGAGCTGCTGGAGAACGAGAGGAAGAGAGAATGCAAAGCCTAGCTATGAGGTCCAGTTTGCTTCTCCTCTTAGCATCTTGCGTACGTGCGCACACATACATGTATACACACACGCGCGCGCACGCGCGAACATAGAGCAACGCATATTAGAAATGCATGGAGATACGGCATGCAGGAGTAATATCGGAGGCCAGTCGCTTCTCGCGGTGTGCGCGCACACTCGCCGCTGCAGTGAAGACGTTTTTTCCGCGACTTCCGATTGCCTTAAAACCTCGCAGGTAACTAGACAGTCTAATTGCGATCGTCAAGTTTTTCGTACTTCGAAATTGTACCGCGTAAAATAGTTAAGTAGGAAGCAGTTAACAGGCTGTATTTTATTGTCTATTTAAAGGCAGCCTATACACACGCGCAATAAGAGCTGCGGGACAGGCGCGGCTGGGATGCCATAGTATGCTAATTTAGTGCGCCCGGCAAAAATCCATAAGTACTTATAATAAAATCAAGGGAGAATTTATTGCAGCGCCGATCTTTTTTCCACTAAATATACAGTCTATACGCGAGAATATTTTTCAAGCATTCATTTTATTTATTTCTTAGTCATAAATGGACTCAAAATCTGAACTTGCAATATTCAGAGTATTAATGGACAGCAATTTTTCATTTTTAATTCTGAAAACCTTTACTTAGTAAATCATAACTGTGAATAAATAAAACAGATAACAGCTGATGATGCAAAAATTAATTTCACTTTAATTGCGTCTAATACGTTGGTGTTTCGATCACGAGGCACTGCGAGAAGCGAAAAGGAGCAGCGAGGAAGAGTGAAGCGGAAAAAGGGCAAGAGCGAGTGATTGCCTCGCAGGGGCAATGTAAAATTGCTCTTTAATGTGTGTTATTGAAATACCGCGTGGTGAGCCCAGAAGAGAGAGAGAGAGAGCCGAGAATATGCGCGAGCTTCTTGCGAAATGTTTGGATTTAAGTAGATTACAGGAGACGTTGGATTAACAAAACGCAAAAAAATTTGACGCACCGAGTATGGTGCAAGATAAATTGGCGCCTTTATAATAAAGTTAATGCAACATATATACAATAAGCGTTTATGCATGCTATCATGCGGACTCAAAAACTTACAAAGCACATACATATTGAACAGGAAAAAAAATCCATAAAGTAAAGAAGTAAGATTATTCACAAACGTCTAACAAACTGAAATACAATAAAACGATTTATCGGCCATTCAAAAGAAAGTTGCTTAAGTAACTCCCATTGATCTTATCGTGTCTTTATATAATTTCAAATTTGCGTGATGACTCTTTTGGGGTTCTCGAGTACCAATGACCATTCATTTTTGTTTTTATAAATATTCTGATTTCTCAATTATATTTTTGCAATAAGTTTCTACTTCACAAAAAACTTTATATACTTAAATAGAATAAAATATTTTTTTTCTAAAAAATAATTTGTATATATCTTTCAAACCACATTCCTATCCTACTTTAATCTTCTGCTATAATAATTCGCAAGTATAGATATATAGAGATCCATGGGAATGAATTTTTTTGTTCGCTAAGAGCAAAACACTAAGTGCTGACGTTGGCAGTATAATACACTCTCGTCTTTTAATTTGGCACATGGCTTTAAAATTCGCAGGTATAATTGTACAGATCTCTTCATCAGATTGACAAAGAACATCAAACACAGTAAGAACTCACTGGACAAATGAACCTATAACAAATAACTTCGTTAAGGCCTTATTAAATATCCATCAGATCGGTCAAATTCGACAAGGGCAAAAATACGAGCGTCGAAAAAAGAGATGAGCTCGACTCCGCGCTGTTATAACAGAAAGGGTCCACTAGCCTATACGCGCGCATCCCGGCCGGTGCGCGCGGGTAAGACACTTAAAGTAACATTTAGCGCGCTCTCTCAGTCTCTCCCTCTCGCACACAGACACGTGCGCGTGTGTATATCGGGGCCCTCGGGCCCCTCGTCGCTCCCCCACCCCGCGGGCCCATCGCGCCTCCTTCTCCGCGGTGCGCGCGCGCGGGGACTTGGCTCTTTTCTCGTTTCTTCGACGCCGCTCGCTGCTCCTGCCGCTGCCGACTTCAGTCGCAACTTCGGTTAGCCTCGAAGCGGAGCAAGAAGCGAGCGCGAGCGCGAGCGGAGTATAAGAGAGTGTATGTGTATCTCACGATTCGTTCACCTGCTTCGGTAGCGGGAAGAGAAGGAAATTCTTCTTTTTTTATCGCTTGCTTGGAGTCCCCGTCATCGTCAGAAGAGCCAAGAGAGGAGCATGTTTTTTGTGGTGCGTGCTATACGTGTGCGCGTGTGTTTTTTATTCAGTCAAGATGAGAGATTCAAGTTCTTTCTTTGCCGTCCACATCTGTGTGCGTGCGTGTGTGTGCCCCGGAGGTGTTCGATAATTCGTTGTGCGCCGGCCGATTAGTCCCTGTTCGGGAAAGGGAGTAGCTTCCTTTGATTACATCGACGACTACACTCAGTTTGTCGGGACGAGAATTTCGATGGGACTTTTTCATTGTGCGATGATGATGCGCGCGCTCGCGAGCACTCCCGTGGTAATTGTGCCGTTATTAAAATAATTAAAATGGTGAAAGATTAATTTCGTCCTGATTATCGGGACGGAAAGAGCTGAAGCGACGAGGGCGGCGAGTGTGAGGCAAGCAATCAACGAAATTGACGTCTCACTGAGGCTTCCGCTTTGTCAAATGAAAAAATTTCAGGGTTTTAATGGTTCGCACGCGCGTGCGCAGGAGTAAATAGTGCGATGTGATATAGCTTTTATCGCAATCATTCAAAAACAGAAGTCTCGAACGAGGCGAGTAAATGAATTCGCTCTCCTCTGTATAAATGCGTGTATGTTTAGTCGCATTTGAATCGCAAATCGCGGGAAAGCAATAATACTCTACGCAAGAACACAGGAATAATTCCACTAATTTGCGCGGGAAAAGAATGAGAAATGATCTTCGCGTTCCGGTAATAGGATAGTGCGTGAGGATCGATATACTTCTATCTTGTGCCCTTTATTATATTTCGTATATTAAAGTTAGAGTAAAACGCAATGTTAAAACAACTATTAAAGCGTTTTATTAAGGTTTTTTTTAAATACAATAGATATTAAAAATCGATAAATTGGGGATATGTAAATTTCAAAAAGACAATATTAAAAATTTAAGCACTAAAATACACAAAAGTTTCGAACACCTTTGCAAAATATGAATTTGGTTAAAAGTTATTTATATACGGCAAAACGACAAATATAGGTTAAAATATATATGATTTTCAAAAAGGTTTTGAAAACTTCAAAACGATTCATCCAATTCTTCACTCAGTCGCGTATCCAGATGTAAACATTGACTCAAATTAATTGAAAAGTTTCACGTGCAGGCCTGCACCCATTTCAATCGGTAAAATCTGACGCGCCGATACGCGCACCTTTCCGCTATTCAACTCCAAAGGCTTAAAAATATAAAAAAAAAATAAGAGCTCGAAAAAAACAACAACAGCCGCGGGACGAAAAGCATCGAAAAAGGCTCGATAAAAGCGTAAAAGGGTGCTTATCGCCGCGTGTGCAAAACTCAACTAGTCTGCAGCAGCTTTCGCGCGCGCTCGCGCTTGCGTCGGCCGATCGAGCCAGTTTTTCGCGCGTCCCACGTACGGCGCATACCTCGTTCCTCCCCTTCGGTGTGCCTATGTGCAGTGTGGCTGCCTACACGCGCGGGGTCTAATGAATCACGGGCCGGTCGCGAGCGCGTGCGACAAAAATACAAACGAGTCGCGCGCGCTCGAGCGCGATATAGGTGGAGGTTCGTTTATATATTATAGACGCGCGGAAACGACACGCGCTCGATCATATCGGAGAGGGTGGAGGGGCCGCCGTTGAACGAATCAATCGATCTGCTGATTTATCGCGCCCCATTAGGCCCGAGCTTAATGGAATTACATGCCTGACTCTCGCGGTTGCTGGTATAGACCGAGAAGAGTTGATGACGCTCCAGTTGACGACGACGCGCACACCGGTGGTTATACTTTTTGCTCTCGTTACTTACATATACACACAGCAACGCGTGCGTATATCGGCCGACGCGTGACATACGGTTCGAAATGAGGTGATTTTTCAGCCGATCTGGAAACCGCGCGTTCAGTTTTACGGCTATATATAAATTGCCCGCGCACGACTATAAACTTGGATTGCGCGCATACTGCGACTACCGGAAAGGATCCGCTAAGGAATCTGGAAGAACGCGAGTAGCGCTTCGCCGTTCTAAACTTGAATTTAATGGAGTTGGGGTGTAGGACGCTTTTTATACAGAGGAAATATCATACGGGCGAGTCGTCGCGTGTGAGCGCCGATATTGCAGGCGCTTTAGTTTTTCGATTTGAAATGAAAAATGTCCCGTTAACTGTATACTTTACTGCCGGTTATACTGCTTGCAGACTTTTTGCGCTAAGTACCTCGTTTTGCATATTTCAACATTTTCATTTTTGCACATATGAGCGAAATCAATTCAACGATAAATACCATATCAACATCTGACGAGCGCGATAAACTGTAATCTTGTACGCGACAGAAAAATCCACCTAATACTTGTTTTCGCTTTTCAACTTGTACTTATGAGGAAACTATAAAGTTATTTAATTTCGACATAAATAATAATACACGCTGGCGTTAAACATCAGAAACCAGAGTCTATATTAAAATAGAATAATATCTAATTGTCGGATAACGAAATTCCGTAAGAATGTATACCCGTCTCCATTACATTTTCCCGCCGCGCTGCCGTGCTCAGAAACACGGCAATTCTAAAATTTCTCATTTGACTCGGGAAGCCTCACGACCTTCCCGCCTGCCTCGGCCGCGACATGTATACGCACGTGCGTGTATACACGCATAGAAAGGGGAAAGAATATAAATCGTCGAAGGCATCGTCGAGTACAGTGCACGCGCAAGCCCGGTGGTGAATAAACCTTTCGAAAATGGCGCGAGCTATACGCGCACCTCGACGACGCAGGAGGATGGGCTTCGCGGATGGACGAACAGCGTGTGAAGTCTAGTACTTGGTACACACACACACGCATGCACACCTTATAGTCGGAGGACTAGATGGCTGAGAAGTGAGAGAACGGAAATAACGTGTGCCCTCGTACCGACGCTCGTATATATACACACAGTGCAGCAACAGGGATAGACTTTGTGTGAGAGGGAACGAGAAATAGAGAGAGAGAGAGAGAGAGACTTGTGGAGTGCTGCGAGAGCAGTACTCGAAGCTTTTTCACCGCACGCCGCGAGTGTTTCGCGAGTTGTTGTACAGTGCATTGGAAAACGCCGCGCGCGCGGCAGTCGAGCCGGTCGCCAGGATTTCTTGCCCTATAGCGAGCGCACATCGCTTACGCAAGTTAAGAGGAAAAGTGTAACGTGTGCGCGCCCTGCTGCACTATGATGTATATCTTCGCGCTTCGGTTACGAGGAAACCGAGTATAACCCACGCGTTCCTTCATTCCATGTTGATGCGCAGCTTATACACGCCAACTTCTCTCGCTTAATTAATTTCCCGTGTTTTGTCGCGTGCGCGCGCGGCTTGATTGTCCTGAATTTCGAGCATCGCTTGCTCGCTGTGCGACTGCATTTGGTAAACGCTCGCACACTTTCGATGTTCCCTGCAATTGTATGTAATACGGTTCATATTCGTGCGCAAGTGCATAGCGAGCGGGAAACCTTTTGGAGTGTTTCACGGAACGTTGATAAAAAGATTTAATTGCGTGTATTTCATAACTTCATTAGGATTAAAGAGTTTCTTCTGCTGAGATTTTATAGAAACTAAATCGCCTTCTTTAAACGCTTATCACTTTTTTATCGTTAGTATAGAGAGACATTAGTAATAGTTAGTTAATGCATTTATTTAAGCCTTATAGGCCCAGAAATGGACTTGGTTTACACAATTTCCTTAAACTCACTCACCATTCCATATTTTTACACATCTTTAGACACTCTAGTCGCCCTTAAAGCTAAAGTTTTCATTTACAACTTTTACATTATTAAATTTTTACCTTCTTACATTTTTTACCTTTTTACATTTTTACATTTCTTTTCTTTATACTTTTTTTTTAATTTTAGACATCGATAATAACCTATCAGTAATTTTTTCTTTTACGAAATATAAAGGTATTGGTGAACATCGGAAATCGAGCATTTATTCAATGCTAAGAACAATTTTATTATAATTTTAATACATTTTAAAAATTTTTAGCACATATATATACTGAAAAGAAAGATTTTTTTGAAAAATTATGTGATATATTGTGAAATAGTATTTTTTATCGTTGAAAAATTGCATATTCAAAAGGCCGAAGCGTAAATGTAAAATAATATTTTCCTTTATTCGAAAGCACTTTCGAGTTCGTGCGTAGGCCACACATGTGACAAAAAAATCCAGGAGAGCCTGAATCGGTGTCGACGCAGGTACACAAGTGCTGCTCAAACACGGTCGCGTGTTATTTTAAGATCTCAAGGCTTACAAAATTTGTAGAGTACACAAACCGTAAAACCCTACAAAAATGTCAACAGAATAATTTTTGGATAACTCACTTTTGCATTTCCAGGAAAGATTAATTTTAAAAAATACATCTTTTATTATTCTTGTATCTCCAGTTCTTTATCCCAGGTTATTTCTAAAGAAATACTGTAAATGATACGTAAAATAAATATACCGTTAGTATATTGCAACCGTAAACAATCATTTAATAATAAATTAATAATTCATGTACAGCTAAACTTCGCCTTTCTTAATCTGTTAATAAGCGTCGTATAAAAAAGGCATCATGCACAGAGTTACGGGAGACGGATGACTGGCATGTGGATGACTATGTGCTTTCAGTGGCAGTTTCATCGCTTTCGTAGGAGAATGAGAGAGAGAGAGAAAGCAAGAAAGAGAGAAAGGGACGACATATACTTATCATTTTGCACTTAAGAGCGCATTTAGACCCGTCGGCCGAACGCGCGCCGCAATCTCGCATCTAAGCGCGAGATGCAAGATAAACAGCTCGCAGCTCCGATCTATTAATTCGCTTCGTTGTAGCTGCATCCTTTCTACCTCTTCCTCCTCCTCCTCCTTCTTCTCTGCCTTCTTCATCTGGCTGTGCGACAAAAAGACGACGCGCGTAAAGTAAAACAGGACTGTATGCCGTGGCATCGAAAAATCCGGAAATTAATCGCGCAGAAGTGCGAAGATCCTATCGAATATATTTTCGCCGATCTTATCTCGAGCGAGCCGAACGGAGACGACGCCGAGGCGCATGCGCCGTGTGTGTATAAGTGTAACGACGCGAGCGTGAGAGTAGGATAGAGAGGCTAGAGAGGTACCGATAGGGAAATAAGGAAGATAGAGAGGAGATAAAGGGTAGAGGAAGCGCGATAAAGCATTCGCAAATTGAATGATGAAATGGTGTGGGAGAAGAGGAAAGCTCTAGCAAGCTGAGAGAGGGAGAGAGAAAGAGAGAGATAAGCGAGGAGAGCCGTGAAAGAGGTCCGACTGTAATCCGCTGTTACGTATGCCTGGGCATAAATAACATGTAAACAAGAACTTTATTTATCAATCTATTTCTTACTTTTCTTTCTTTTCGCGACATTTTAATCCATGATCGTACACTCGAGTATTTTCTGTAGTACTCGCGATATCTTTGTGAAGCTGTTAAAATTTAAATTCTAATATAAGATTGGATGGAAGAAGATCATTCGTTTTGTGTCACTTAAAGCAACTGTAAACTTCTTCTACCTTGTACAGCATAAAGCATACAGAAGAATCTGACATTTGAATTGCCAAACGGTAGTACACACAATATCATTAACAAGGAATCAAATATTCCCTCAGCAATTGTAGTCGGAAGAATGAGAGAAGCCAATAGAAAGGCAAACATACGGTCCGCGCGGGAGTAATTTACTTTAAACGAAGTAGAAGTATTGCTACCAGGGAATAAACACCTCGGCGTGAGAAAGGCAGTGCATACGGCAGCGGTAGCGGCGACGCGGCTGCAGCGGAGAATAAGAATAACGGCTTCCGAGAAACCAAAAATCCATATGGATGCTTTCACATAAAACACATCATGCATCCAGCACAGAATTTCAAGCGCACACACACGCGCACAGGTGATGTAGGTATGGCATTCCTTTCGTCTCGCTCATTTCGGCTGTATCTTATCCTCGTATGTGCGCGCGCTCGCAGACACGCGATTGCTTTTGCTATGCACCACGCCGGAATATTTTATTAGATGCCGACCGAGCGAGTCAATTACGATAAATCTATACAGATTGTAAATCTGTATTTAATTCTATATATACACTTCTATATATACATTTTTAATTCTATATATAAATTAAATACGGTGCTCTGTTGTGTAAAATATATTCGATATTAAAAGCCGATGCGGGTGAAAATTATTAATGATTTAATGATTAATTAAAATTATCTTTCACGTGCGCGTGTGTGTATATAGGTAATTATATTTATTTAATATTTACTTTTTCATAAATATGATAAAGTACTATTGACTAATAAGTTTTTAATTACAACATTTCTTAGTATCAATAATTGCTTTTCATGATTTCGTTTGATAAAAGAACTCGAAGTAGAACGCACAACTACTTTGTATAAGAATGAATAAGTTGATTAAATCCAGCACCAGCAAAAAAAGTTCACATTACTTTGTAGATATATAGCGAAATCAAGCGCTACGGCAGCATTGGGGATTCGAAAAAATTTTTGAATCACGACGGTCGGCATATATAACTAGCAGAACCCCGTTAAGCGATAAACGAGCAATGAGCGCTGAAAATAACACAAATCAGCCGTCGCGAGAATGCGTGCGCGTGCACAGAAGAATATCGAGTCAGCATAATAAACAAAGGCAATTACAAAACGCACATCCCTGAAGTATGGCGAAAAGAATAAGATATATATACACACACCGGCTGTGCAGAAGAAAAGAGAAAGAGAGACAACGTCGGTGAGGAAGGGGAAAGGGAGAAAAGATGAAGATAATCGGCGGGCATCGCTGGCGCGCGCGTCGGCCCAACAAGAATGCGCCGCGCGCGCGGTAGAACCGCAGGGATAATCCGAGGCGAGCTTAATTAACCGTCTCTGCTGCCACTCGCGCGCGTGTGCGAGGATAAAGAAAATTTCTCTCTCTCTCTCGTACACGCGCGCGTGGGGAGAGAATGATGCAGCCGCCGGCTCTCGGACGTGGACGAGCGCAGTCCACTTAGGCTTTAATAGAAAACGAGGAAAATTATTATACGGGCGCGGAACTGGCGTGATACGCGCCCTAATTTTTTATTGCAGCCCCCCGAGCTAATCGTTTTATTTACATGCCTGACGAGATGGCGCACACGGACGAGCTCCGGTCTATTATGCTCTTTGCTCTCTTTCTGCGAGAAAGGATATGTGTACGCGCGCGCGAAAGTCATTTTGTGATTTACCCGCGGGTCGGACTAGTTAGAGGGGGTGCGGACCGTGTCGTAAAAGATCCCGAGAGTTGCGTGATGCGTGCAGGCATGCGTTGTTAGGTGCCGTGCGGCATGAGGCTTGATTAATGTTGTAAATTGCTCGGTAAAAGTATTTCATACGATATTGTTTTATATAATAATGCATCTGTACCACCAAGTAAATAGGACACTCGAAAAAGAAGGATTCAAAATTATATTGACATTATTTAATAGCAACAGTATACAGGGAATACACGTTGGAGGTTCACAGAATTTCATGAAATATTCGGAAATTGGGGTTTGCCATAATACTGCGATCAAGGTTGCGGCTAACCACTTGGTTCGCACCTAATTACCTATAATTTCATTGCTCGCCGGATGCTTTTCAGCTCATAAGTGTTTGAACAAATTTTTTGTCAGTTTCGGTTACCCTATAATTTACGAAGTTATCCTAATAATGCATTCACACGTGGGGGACAAATACTCAGAAAATGTGTCGTAATATTTTGAAAGAGTAGATAATATCGAAATATATAAAAAATTTTATTACAAAAAATTATTATACGAGGCAATTCTATGACTGTATTTGTAGAAGAAGTCATTAATTTACCCATAATTGTTATTTCTGGGGTTTTCACCATTTACATTGTTGTTATTTCTGGGACTTCCCAGAAGTGATTTTGGCATTTAAGCATTATTTCTGGTACTTATCCCGAGTCCCGACTTTGAGAGCTCGACCACATGAGGGGTATTATTTCTTTAGTCAAGCGTCCAACTCTGAGCGAAAGGTTCCGAGATCCCAGAAATAACAGTTAGAGTATATGTATAATTATATGAAAGAAAAGTAAGGTTTGTATGTAATTCAGAGTACGTATATAAAACACAGAGAGCACCTTCTAATGCTAATTGCAAAAAGTTTAATCGAGGTATTACAAGCCCGGATTAAGAAATAATCATGCAAAAGCAACCGCGTGTTTTCTGCAATTTTCGAAGTTAGGTAACGACCACAGAGGAGCCGCGGGACTTTCGTTGGAACCCAATAACAGCCGATCCTAATACCTTTCCACGTATTCGTCGGTCGCTCATTTCTCTCTCATTCTCATTCTCCCTCCCCCTTTCTTCGACTCTTCTCGATTTTTCATCCGGCCAGCTCACGCGCTGGCGCTGCGCGTGCGATAAAAAGAAATTGCAGAGCTAGCCGGAAGATAATCGCTCGGTAATGATAGAGCCCAGGCCCCCGGGAAAGGATCCAAGGTCGCGCAGTAGTAGTCGCCGAACAATGGCGCTGCTGTTAGCCGCACAGTTGAAAACGCAACGGCGGCGGCGGCGGCCCTTTCGCCCGGTTATATACGCACGAAACATCGTCAGCGTCTGCCAGCGTCTCGTCTGAAAAAGTCGAGGGAAGAGAGGCGCAGCCGCGGGGCTCGCAACTTTTGCAGAAAGGGAAGAGAGCTGGTGAAAATGACGGGCAAGCGCGCCTCTTGCCGCGAGGTATAGAGAGTGAACGCGTACCGGCGGATCGCGCAGAAAGCTAGGACTCTCCGAGGGGTTAGGTATTGAGTGACTCGATGGAAAGTCATTACTTTTGCGATGAGCTGAACTTATCTATGGGAGGATTTTTTTCCATTGATTCGACTTGAAACTCCAGCAGGAAAGATTGATATTTCACTGTAGGAGTTATAGAAAAATGTTTACATACGTTAGGTAGTGCTTGCAATCATACTTTGCGAAATCACAAAAGGAAGTGAATTAACATCAACTTGCCTATTTGCCCTCGGGAGCTAATACGCAAACAAAACCTTAGCGCCGATGACCAACAATTTTCCGCAACCCAGAGGTTTTTATTATTATGAATCCCTATGGCTCATCTTTTTGTTTGCACTCAACCGAAGCAGCACTTAGACGCGAGGCCCCGCCGACCGAGTCCTTCAATTTTCTTAACCACCCTCTCTTTCTCTTTCTCAATGTAATAGCATTATCTGTCGCCCTCTCTTGCTCATTCTCTGCCCTTCTCGACCGATCCGCCGATTCATCTCCCTCGCTCCTGTCGATCTCCGTTGGTGTATATAGAACGACGAGGCGGAATAAAAGATCGGAACTTAATAACAGCTCGGCGATCGGCGCTCCGACGAGAGGGAGGGAGAGAGTACGCACGAGACGTTATCTCTCGCGCAGGCGCGCAAGTGGCCATCTTTAAGAGTCTCGAGCTGCTGCTCTCCCTCTCTTCTTCGTCGGCCGTATTAAAACGTTAATCTCCGCTCTCTACTACCGGTTATATACATACAGATCGGCTCCTCCCTGTCCAACCTCTTTCTCCGTTTCTCTCTCGGCCGCTTCGGCTCTCTTTACTGCGGGCTGCTCGACTACCGCCGCGCGACGCTCTCTGCGCTGTATATAAACGATCGCGTGATCGGCATGATCGAACGGACCGTGCGGCGTTCGACGATCCTTCAACTTTTCACGACGCGTGTATACGAGAGTTCGTGCTTGTCGCATTTTTCTCTTCGGCATTGCGTTCTTGGTTTCTTCGTTATTGCAAAAGTATTCCGATATTTTTCCTCTTTCTCTTTGAAGCAGTATGGATCGGACGATTTGCTTTACTTGCTCTTTCAGAAGTAACATTACACGTAATGATATATAATAAGAAGACTGTTTACTTTTACTTCCTTTTCTCTTCATGACGTAGCGCTGGCAGCCCGCGCTGCTGCAGCATTCCCTTCGACGATACGCGATATGTGAAACAAGTCTGAAAAGCTTTACTTAACATTTTTCAACTTTCCAAAGATATAGCTCTTAAAGTGCATTAAAAACGTGAGAAAGCACTTTAAATTAAACTACCATTATGTTCGTGGTTGTAACTCTATACGTAATTTTACTCATTATAGTTTCTAACTGTTTATATCATTGAACAGCTAACGTTATTACAAAATTTAATTCATTTTGTAACTACGCGACTTGCCAGTCACTTCACAAATGATTTTCCAATACAACATCCGTACAAAAAAAAAGAAGAGGAACCTACAAGCCAAACTAACAATAGAACCCTAATCACCAAGCATGTTCTACTCATCCAAAAATCAAGTCATGTAAAAAACTGGTACACTCCGCCAAGCGCCGCAACCTATTAAAAAATCCCTTGCTGCCACAGAAATGGATTAATTCGGGCACCCCGAACGACACGCGCTGTAAGCGCGCAACGAAGCGCGCAGGGAGTATACATATAACAGCCGTGCGCAGTGCAGCAGCGTCATGAGTTCCGTTTAGGCGCCTAATTGCCCCTGCCGTGAGAATCAAGCTCGCGTATACATATATATATATATATATATACGTATAAAGTACAGCCGTGCGCAACTAACGCGGCGTGTCCTCTGACTTTCTCAAGAATGCTACCTTGCGCCGTGCACGGTTAACTTTGTTGGAACGAAGAAGGGAGTCGGTTTATAAGGCATTTTTTCCTTTAAAGTCTTTGAAATTTATTTCGTATATGGCCGAATCCATCTCAAATCAGGTGGTCCGCGTATGCCTATCTCACCGATCATTTTAGGATAAAAGTATTCATGTTCTTCTCCAAAAATTATTTGACACGTATTTTTTTATTTTTTTGTTTTATCAAAATTTCA
>JAWWEQ010031205.1:0-22491 GCA_035583055.1 Torymus tubicola
CCTTTGCCCTTAATTACAGCTACGTGGAGCGGTGGCATCTTGGCGGACTTACAAATGGCTGCCATTCTTATATATATCAATTAAAAAAAAATTTAATTTAAACAAGAAAAACGTCAATGAGGGTTTCGTCCCGGCTGCTAGAGTGGACTCGTCAATGATGCTCTAGTAGCCTCCATCAGACTCGATTGGAAAGGGAAAGCCATCAAAATATATAGACTAAACCTTTGTTTCTTGTAATAGAAAGTAAGACTCCATCTATAGGTGGATATTAGTACATCGGCGCTGCGAGGGCAGCGCTCTCGTTAGTTTGGGAATACAGCAGCGCAGAGGTCGTATGCTGTGGAAGCTGCGAAGGGATGAAGACGGATGGAAATTTTTAAATATTGTACGAAATTTTTGTGAAAAGTTATATGTACCTTATATTAATATACTTTTTCTTGTCTATTATCAAATAAGTTTATCATTATACAAATACAAATACATTTTATTTTTACTCATCCATGATTGTTACTTCGTTCACGTTAGTGTTTTCTTAGCTACCCATATTTTTGTACATATACATTCACGGATCTTCTCTAGTTCAGCGAAATTCTGTCTCTCCCTCACTTACCTTCCTTTTTAGTCTTACTGGGCTGTGCTTTGGTTCTCTCTTGACCCGCGTCAACGTTTCGCGTAATTGCGCTGCACCTGTCAAAGAATCTCGCCTGCGATCACTGAGGCAAATCTCTCGTCGGATCTCGTTGACTGAAAAGCTCCCAAAAAAAAGACGACGATGTCAGCACTTTATCGGATTTTTAGGTTTTTTCAACTTTTTTTTATTGTTGAAGTATTTTGATTTTCAAAAATTTAAATAAATTTTTGCGAATCTTGTATCATATTTCCCGTTATTTCGCATGACATTTCATTCAGGATGACAAAGCTATATATATATATATATATATATATATATATAGTCAGAAAATATTTCTGAGTAAAAGCTATATGTTAGAAAAATAATAAAATTCCAGTAAGTATGTAGTCAAATAATAATTCCAACAATCTTTTAGTAATGAAACATTCATTGTATATTTCTTTTGTAACTTTTTTATAGTTAATTTTTCAAGTAATAAAAATCGAAATTATTGTTTCATTTAAAATTTAAAATAATCGTTACTTTATAATGTAATATTGCATTTAAATTTGTTAGACTACTTTATACAGTCTAGTGTACACTTCAGTGCACGATCGTTTAAAATGCACGACGAGAAATGCATGACCAAGCTAGGTTATAAAATCTTGACTATAATACTTTAAAATACCATAATTACGCTAATGCCTTTGAAAGATTAAATTATATCGATATTTTTAGTGCGCTTTTTAAAAAACTTATTGAAAACGGCTTCTACATAAAACGTCTATAGATTTATATGAGTTAACTTTAAAAAAAAAACATTCATTGTAAAACTCTTTAATTATGTTCAAAGTACCGCCAATACTAAGCTGGACGAGGAAAGTAATTATACATATAATGTACATAAACTTTTTAAAGCATTAAACTATGCTACTGTGGATTTTCTCTCATTTTTGGCATCTAAAACATATTCCAAAGTTTGAACGGAATCCGTAATGCGGAGGTCGTGGTTTCTCCTATTTATTGGCTTTTAGCGGCCCAGAGTGCGAGAGCTCGAACAACTGCCAGGATTTAAAGCTCTCCCTCTTTGCGCATGTAAAATTACTCTACCAGTACGCGAGCACGCACGCATATATACACACGCACACGCGAGAAAGTTATGACGCCGCGCGAGTGCGCATAATAGAGAGCCAAGAAGCGATAAATTACGTTTGCCAAGCGGACTCTACGTTCCTGTGTATATGCACGTATATGTATATAACGTTATAAGCGAGTGTTTTGTTCACCGAGGAGGTGAGGATACGCGTAATTGGCCATTCGTTTTGGTCACTATCTCTTTTTGTTAGCTCGCGATAGATTTTATTGACGTTTCGTACTGCTTTGCAAACACCTTTTTTTATTTCTCTTTTCTATTTCAAGAACGCAAAACCTCAGAAGATCAATATATAGGTGTAAAGTAAGTAGATTATTCTAGTTTTATCTGCGGCACTAATGAAAATTAAAAAATGTTATCAATTTTATATATACGATATATGTATATAATGAAGGAGATATTGTAATGGAATTTCACAACGCATTGTTTATCACATTTAAACTGCCTAACTATACATACAGCGCCATAATTATCAAATAACAAAATAAATAAACCCTTCACGCTTTAGCGCTTTCCGAAGATCTCGATACGTTCGTTCTCCCGGCTAATGGGATATAGTTGAGCAAGGCGGACTTTCAGTCGGTCCGCACTCGCGCGCGCGCGCACGGTATACAATCGCGATTTCAAGATCGGAGATGCGGCCAAGGTTAGCGCAACGCTCGCGCAGTCTTGCTAGTTCGCTTCTTCTTCTTGTCAGCCATCGGGAAAAGGTCCGCGCGTGCGCGCGCGCATGAATTATTTATGCAATTAAAATTTTGATTATAATTGAATTTGAGGATAAAAAACGTTTAGAGAACGATTACGCGAGCGCGAGATAACGATCGCGGATAATTCACTACGCGGTGGGTCTTTGTAATACACTGTCGTTCTTTTCACGGCGCGTATATAGGTTGTATATATATAGTGCATGCACGCGTATAGGGAAAAACTATCGCGAACGCGCAGCGCAGCTAATTTATTTATAAAACTTTGTGTATGCATCTGAATGAGATAATAGCTATTATGCGGACGACGCAATGGTTAAATGGAATTAAAGCTGTAGTACGCGCGGCTCTTGAATGGATGTGTATTACGAGTGTACGTGCTGCGGCTATGTATGTAAACGCGAGGAAAAATATGATTTATCTTGCGTTTTTCTTTTTTCTTAATTAATTGAATATGATGTTGTACTACGCTCGCTTATATGGTAGCACTTGTTCTTCCGACATATATATGATACTTTGTTATTTAGGCCGCCGACTTATCGCTAGTTATGGGAGCAGGATTTGGTTTTAATGAAAAAAGAACATAAGAAATATAGGTAAATTCATCATTTAAATGTAAATCTAGTTATGTAATTTGACGAGCACATGAAAAAATTACGGCACGTTAATTCACTTGCGAGCTTCATAGAATCTTAAATAACGTCATTTACATTTATATGTATGTGTATCTTAATAAAGATAACAATTGAATAAATTTGTATTAGTGAAAATAATGGTTTTGAAATTCCAAAGCATTATAAATGTTCTTTTATATAATTTAAAAAAGTTAACCATTTTGATTAATATTAATTTTTGTAGGAATACTAATTCATAAAAACATCGTATAATTCAAAGCAGCGAATTTGGAAAAATTTCAAACGGCGATTTGTATTATATTTCCCTTACATCTTTCTTCTGATCTATATTAAATTGTAGTCTAAAGATCACATTTCGCATACCACAAATTGTGATTTCCTAGCGCGATTTCTTCATCAAAACTGCCTCTCTTCTCACGATACTTGGATTCCCAACGCGTGTGCTCTCTAACTCCTTCGAAGCATTATTACAACGAAACGCATTCCTTTTTCAATGTGCCCTCTCAACAGCTCTTTATAGAAATAACGAAGTAGTTAACGAGCTTGCTAAAAGTACATTTCGCAGTATACAGTTCTATAACGACATTAATATTTAGAATTATATTAAGTTAGCGGTGGCTCGTCTCGCTTTATATATCTCGAGTAATAAAAGCCGCTCGCAATGCGAGGGCGGCTTATCGAAGTACTTTGCAAGGAGCGAATCATCATTGCGCCTCTCGACTGGCAGGTCAGCTGTTTTATTGACGCCACGCGACAGAAAAAAAGTCTAGGTTATTTAGCGCGAGTGCTGCTTCATTAATTATGACTTAGATAGCTGATCGTCCTGAAAACGCGTCAAATAAATGCGGACGTATCAGATAAATTATTATTAATCTTCGTAGAAATATTATGGACGTAAGGTTTTATTCGAGAAATTGGGTCACCGGTAATAATTGAGAACTGCACAAATCAATAGAAAATACGTTTTAAGAGTTTATATTTTAAAATTTAGTATGTATAATATAATAATATTAATATATTATTAAAAGAACTTATTCATTATCCAAATGGTATACTTCAATTAGCCATACACATTTTCATTAATCTAATGTTAATATTAAATTTTTGGAATAAATATTAACAAAACCAAAATTACAACGTTGAATTCTTCAATTGGTAATCTCAAAGAAAATATATTAACCTGAGCTTATCTTCAAACAAGCCCAAATACTTAGTTCTCTTCCATTTCACGTATAGACTTGAATTTCCAGGGTAAAAAGGGTCTGCTTAATAAATTAACGCCTACCAAAAGGGGCTAACTCTCGTCACTATCTGCTATCGCCTATACGGCTTCGCTGGGGCTCTCCTCGACCGCATAAATTAAATCATCCGCTTAATTGCGAATCCAGCCCGAGATAATTGCGCGCTCGGTCACTTCCCGCGGGGAAACTCGCGCTCACTCGCTCGCTCGCTTGCTATATAGAGAGAGAGAGGGCGAGAGAGGAAAACACGCTTCGTCGAGCGCGCGCTTGCATTATAATCTCGCGTGCGTGGGTGTGTTACGTACTCTCTCTCTCGCTCTTGCAAGTGACGGCGGCTAGAAAAATTGACGCAAGCACGAAGGAGGGATCGCGTTACACGCGCGGCCGCGCGACGCTATCGAACGCGATACGGTTTTATTTTCCACTCGCGTATATATATATATATATATATATATATATACACGTGTGTGCGTCTTTTTTCCCTTGCCCATTATACACGCGCGTTTATATATTCTCCATCGCGGCAGTCCGAATATTTTCCCGCGAGAACGTGTGGGTGGATGGTATGTGTGTACATATATATGTAGATGTGTGCGGGTGTAAGGGACTTCGACCGCGCACGCTATGAGCGAGGCTTGTTTATTTTTTTAACAGGCCTCTGCCCTATACTATATACTATAACTGTTATACTCTGCGCTTGCGGAAAAAATTTTTCGCTACTCTTTTTTTTTCGTACACGTACACGGCCTGCGGTTATCGCTGCATACTGCATTTCGCGTTATAGAACGTTATATTGTGTGCTGTGGTGCTCGTAGGTGAAATTTATTTTTAAGCGGCTGGATGTATAATGTAAAAGAGAGTTACTTGTTGCCCGGGTTTTGCAATATTTTTTCCAACTCTTTCCTTTTTTTTCACGTGTTTTTTACGCTGATTGCCAAATATTTACTTGTTTTTTTTTTTCATTTCACGAAAAGTATTTTTTAAAAAATAAATATTATACAATATTTAACTTGAACAAATATGTTTTATTTAATTTTCTGTAATCATGTAAAGATTCAATAGAGAATATAAACTTTAGATTTTATAACGAAATCTTATAGATTGCATTGGATGTAATTGAAATACTCGTAATGAACATTTAAGTTCTTTTATGAATGATTCCTCTTCATATTTATCCTAAACATTCTCAAAAGATTGCAAATGATACGGTAAGAAAAAACACCTCGAGAGCGTAAACTAATGTATTTATGTTTATATAAGCGAGGTTTCTCACGAAGCCAATGCGGAAAGTTCGTGCAGTGTATCGCGTCGTTCTTTAACAAAATGTTTTCTTCATTCCCCGGCAAAAGCAAATGCCTCTCTTTTAGCCGAAGATCAACGTAAAGTCAGGCGTAAAAGTGTTTCGTGACACGAACATGCTGGTAACTGCGCCTAGCCATAAGATGGCGAAGTTAGTGGTTACTGGGTTCTATAGGCCAGTTTGTGAGTGGTTTTTAACGTTACACGAAAGCTTTGCACGTTCCTGTAACGCTTGTCAAAGTGCTTGTAAATCGTAGTTTAAAAGTTGCTGTACCGTGATAAACATGATATTAAAACTTTTCATTTCTTTTATTCTATATTGATATACAGAAAGAAGTATATATACCATATAAGAATCATTACATAAAATAAAACTCATTATTATTGAGGTACAAGTTATTGAGAAACAAGAAAAATGTACTTCTAGAATATAGCCTATAATAAATACGGTCAAACGCAGAGAATAAAAAAATTAACTCTACTTAACTTTATAAACATGCACATTTCACAGTATATCCCTCTCTTAACACACTCTTCCTCGTACGCCTCACCTGTCTACACTCGTTCCTCGTTCCTCCCACTGACAAGCTAATGAGGGCGCGTCGCGCGTGCGTCACTTTTTTCGACGAGATCGTGAAAAAAAAAGGAGCAGCTCATCTTCTATCGTTTTGAATTATGCGCATCACAATGCTGCCCGACCGCTTATAACCCTAAGGGAAGGGATGGAAGATACGTTATAGCGACCTGTGCTGGAGGTTTTAATTGAATCGGCGATAGACATTTGAGTAAGGTATACCTGCGCCGTATACGCACCGATGAAAATTTAAATTTACAAGGAAATCACCCGCGGCACATATCGCACCGACGAGCTTTTCAGTGTCATTAATGCGCTCAGCTGTACTTCCTGTCTTGCCGCGCGTCCCGGGGATCTCAAGTTCTTATATATATTTTTTACTCGCGTGGGATATAACGAACGATGTATTTTCATTGTTGTGTTTATATATATTTTTTATATATAGCCATAAAGAGTGAGAATTGCTGAGCCTTGAAGAGAGTCTACCGACCTTGAGAAAATGAAAGTGAAAAAACTACAAAATTGTAATTTATAATGGTATTAATAATGATTTTATTATGCTTAAGATGATCAAAGTTAAGTGAATTTCGCGAATTAATTTGAAAATTACAATGATTTTGGTTTATTACATTTTTTTTAAAAATATAATTAAAATTATGGGGTAAGAGCATGAGTGATTTTGCGATAACGCGTGAGTAAGGTTATAGGTACAGTAATTTATTCTTACAAATTTAGCCGAAAGTACGTTGAGAATTATTAATTAATTATAATGCGTCATTAAAAAATTAAATATTTAATTTTAATAAGATTCAACTAGATACAATATAATCTATAAAAAAACATTTGATTTTACGACTTAGAATCCCAGTAACACCGCGCCGAATGCAGGTATATACATCTGCATTAAACGTGTTCCCTAAAAATAGATATGTAACATAATATTTTGTTTCCAGGAATATGATAATAACCCAAACCGATGCTATCTTCTTAAACTGCTTTACTACCCAAAACCACTTTTCCCTATTAAAAAGATCCGCTTTTACGAGTCTCTAAATCCAAAAAACGTAGCCGACATATATATGACTAAATTAAATCGCGCAAATTAATTGTCTTATTTCAGCTGCAAACGGTAACTATCTAAGGCCTCGGTATAAAAAAAACGTACATCCAAGCGATTCTTCGAGGCGCTGACGCGACGAGAGATATCCTTTCGTGGTCCTGTGCCTCAAGGTCCCAGCGGCACGCGGGTGACCCAGTGCCCTTCACGCCACATATACTCTCTTTCTCTCTCTTTTGCGCGCGCGCCACCCGCGGGAGCTCGAATTTAAAAGCCTGGCAGCGGCGTGCTGACGCAACGCGGGAATAAAACTTAACGAGGGCCATTATTATGCGCGCGAAAAGAAGCGAAAGAGAGACTCGCGCGATTTAGTAGGTGGTAAACAGGATTCCGGCGTCGCGGTCGTTGCCTCTCTCTCTCTCTCTCGGCTTCATCGCGATTAGAGGCTTATGAATTTCCGAGCCGGTCTGCTGCCGCTGCTGCGAGGTGTTGTTTTGATTGAAATGGCTTTTGAGAATGACTTCAGTTTAGAACTTAATTGCACGTTACTGTCTGACTCGATCATCACCTGATTGTTTTTACCGATAGATAGAATTTTTAAATATCTTTGACCGTAAGTAGCCGTTTCATTTATGACACGCAAAATTACTTATAAAGAAATTGAAGCAGATGGGATAATAGGTTTTGAAGTGGATGGTATTTTTAATAGAAATAATATATACATATAGCTTTTCAATTTTCATCCACTGAGTATTGAAATTTTTGTTAAATTTTATAATGTAAGTAACAACATACATTGAAAATGAAAGATTCTTGATAATGTGAAAACTAATTCTAGCAATCTAAAAGAATTCAAGAAAACAGAGGAATTTTTTCTACTTATTGCTTAATTTCAATTTGGAGGTAATCATTGTATTATATTAAAATAAAATAATTACCAAAATCTCGAAAGTTATATTCAATTGTTTATAAATGCGGTAAATAGTATAGATTTTGATATCACACCTTCTCCTGAAATTGAAAATACGATAGAATGATTCGATGGTTTTGTTGAACTTACTTTTAGGTAACACTACTAAGTATTGATAATAATTAAATTCTATTAACAAATTTATCTTCCACTATTTCCAGTCCCCTTCCTTCAATGTATATTGATACTTATATACGTATTACAGTATGTGTAGTAATTATAAAATTTGTTAGTTTTTATGTTAATTTCTTTTAAAATGATATTAAATTTTTATATGCATAATTTAAGTTATTCAATAAAAATAGTTTAGGAGAAGGTAAATCTACTTCCCAAAGTAATTTTTAAAATAATTCATATTGCTCTAATTAAAATTCTTATTTATACTGTCCAATAATAGTAATCTAGAACAAATCTAATACTAACTTTAACTTATGTTACAGAATATTTTAAACACTATATTAACACGTTAATAATATAAGTACGTTTTGTTAAAACTAGTTACGACATTAGAAAACATCATGTTCTAAATAATGGCCACAAAAATCTGAACACATTATCTTCAATATTTCCAAGCCTACATACAAGAGTATGAAATACAACAAAAATGGAGACCAGCAATGCCATTTTTATAAATAAATATGTATATATATATCTATTAACATATAAACCATAAAATGAAGCTTTTACCACACCCAGCTCTGGCGCCTTGTCCACGCCCAAGTAAACACTTTCTTCGACGTCTATAGCCGCTAAAATTTTCGATATCCACCTAAATACATATAATTTCGGAGCAGCTCTAAGGCCATATAAATCCCTCCTGCAAGAAGAATCGCCATTCGCGTTTCTAGCCCGGCGAGCGGGAAAACAAGCCGGATTCGGGCGTAATTGCAGGTCTCGCTCAATATACACACGCAGATATATATACGGAACTCTGTTCGTCGATGATACACCCGCTGCGTCGTCTTCACGTCCTCCTCATTGCAGAGGCAGAGGCGCACCCACACGCGGGCGGGCCTCCGCGCGCGTGCACCGAAGTTTTCGCCCCGGTACCGTTAGGCAATCACCGTGAATCAAGGCGCAGCGCAAGAGTGCGCTTGTACTTACACTTTTACGATTGTTGTAAATTACCCCTGGACTTTTTTGTGGCACACGGCTATTTTGCTGGAGCCTCGCGTGTGAACTTTTCGCGTACCCGTTTTCTCTTCATCTCTTGCTCGCTCTTTCTCGCTCCTTCGGCCCACAGCCACTTCGGTTCGTCATATTTTTGTAACCTTTTTTGGCCTCTCAGTTGTCTCTATAGGTTTCTCACTCTCTCTTTCATTATATGCGTTTCTGTGGTTATTCTGAAGTCTTTTCTGTTTGGGATGTCATACGTATTTCTGCTCACAAATTATTCACGACTTACTTTTTTCAGCTCCCTTAATGAAGTCAGGTTTAATTTGGATATTTCTTTTATTACTTTTTTTGTTGAGTACGAACAGTTATAATATAATATACATTGCTGAACAAATGAAATAATAACGGAATTTTGAAAGCCATTATCAAATTCGCTTTGACTTCAGTTTCGTATAATAAATTTATTTAGCATTATTGCATGTCCATTAAATTTAATTTTTTATTCAATTTTTTTAATGAAGTTCTTCCTTGGAAAAGAAAATAATTATATGCCGGAGGCATTATATTAAGATTAAATCGGTATGAAGCTTCAGCAAAAAAATGCATTTTATAGAGAACCTGCTCATTTCTAGAAAGTATTTTATATATATTATAAAAAATATCCGTAAAATTATATTTACACATAATAGAATATAACATTAATGAGTAGATTTTCACAAAGCTAAAATATATTACAAAATACCTGTTCTACCACATTTTTTGTTTTCAATTGATTAATTTTTACAACTTAAAATACATGAACTAAAAACATATTATTATTTCCGCATAATTTTAACAAGCTCTTGATTATCTTCGACTTATATATTATTCAGCGAGAGTATAATAAAATTGCTTCTATTGAATTTAAAAATACTGACATACATACTGCACAGTCATCTACTGACCAATAAATTATAAACGTATACGATCTCCATAATAGCGATCGAACCGATCAACTGCCCACGATTATCCAAGTGTATATCACTATACAGCTCACTCTTTCACACTCCTCCTTATCTATCTCACAGTTCTTGTCACTCGGTCGATCTCCTCTACACGCTTCTTGTTTCTCTCTCTCTCTCTCTCTCTCTTCAACGTTATATCGAGCTCAAGCCATTCTCTCTTTCAAAAGCAACAACGAGGACTGCGTCGTGTGTTATTTTTTTTTTGTTTACGCAGCTCTCGCGTTCGCGCCTCTCATCTCTCACCGCAACGCGCAGCATCAGCGCGGCAACAGCAGCAGCAGCAGCCAAAGTGCAAAAGAGTTTTATTACCGCAGCAGCGGTGGCGAACGAAAATCTCGCTGCGAGCACGCTAACGAATGAGCCTTCGCCTGTCGAGCGCGCTCTCGATTTATGCTCGCGAGAGAGGAGAAAAAGAATCGTCAGAGAGGAGATGAGATCAAATGCGAGGCGGTGCGAGAGAAAAAAAATGACGTATAGGAAAGCGCGCGCCGAGCTGCGCGAGATCTCATTAAAAGTGATTTATTAAATTTGAGGAAAAAATTTTTTTTTACCGACCACCCCGGAAACTGGTCTTGATTCGTTATTGACTTGCGGGATGTTTTTCGAGCGTTCTCGTTTGCCAATGAAAAGAAGCAACGAGTGCGCGAATGATGTATGCGGGTATATGTGCACATTGAAGTAAATTTTTCACCAATTAGCGAAAATTGAGGTAAAATATTTATCACCCCCTCAGGGATGAAGAGATTCTTCGTTCGAATTTTTAATTTTCGAGAAATTTGTTAATTTGCAGCGTAGTTTTACATATTTAATAATAAAAGAACAATAATTTTTATTAATCATTTGCCAGAAATAGATAATAAATCTTGATTATGTGTGATTTAATCAACTATGATTATAAATGGAATTAATGTGTAATCGATTAATTGGTTACTTTAATATACTATATCAGTATTACTATAAAGTGTATACATATATACATATACGTATATATGTTTTCGTATTTTCTTTACACTACTATAAACTTTTTATTTTTTACGTGCCATGTACCTTACCAGAAGTTAAAGATACGAATTCGATATCTAGAAAAGAAATTTAATTTATAGAATTAGTGTTGTAATAGTTTAAAAATAAACCTTCCCTAGTAAGAAATTCATCATATTTGAAAACTAACGTGTTAATTAAATAAAAACATTTTTAAGAAGATTCACTATACAAAAGTAATATAATATATCCAAAAGTTTATTATATTATTTAAAATACTGATTTTATGAAGTGTAAATTCTAAAATTTATTTCTGATACTGACCTACATATCTCAAATGAACTCTATAATAATATTTAGGTATATTTAATGTTCAGCTAAAAATTCGTGATTGATATTATGAAATTACATTAGCTACTTTCTTTTCCTTTATTCCAGAAAATCCTTATATACAGATATTCTCTCTAATTTGCCGACAAATTGAGGGTTTTTCTTCTTAATGGTTCTATCGTCACTCAAACATAATTGTTTGCTTGCCATTTCTCTTTTAATGATTAGAACTACAGCAGCCGCTCTTACCTAGGTAAGGTATACCCAAGCGCATTAAACGCACTTTTATGGTAGGTTAGGTTATTCAGACTATTAACAAGCTCTTGTTAATGAAATATATAGGTATATTGTTTTCGATGAACACCACATTTGTGAATTTAAAAATATCACTACATTAAGAAAATCCTTTACATGCGTTGTGCCTGTCCTTTATTTTTATCACGGTTATAATTGTTGGGACTCGCGCGTGTCGTTCGTAACTAATGTTTAGATTTTTCGAAGTTTTCCCCAAGTCTTCTAACTTTGCGATGACATTTTTCTATATAGAACAGGTTTCTCGCACAAAAAAAATAATAACATAATAATCAAACAAAATATACTAAATGAAGTTAATTTTTAGAAGACATATTGCGACGCAACAACTTGTATCATATGTACATTTCAACGTGCATAATAGGGTTTTTGAAAACGTCATATTATCTAGAAATTGCAAAAAAAAACCCGGAATCTTCTGACATTCTTTTACAGCTCATCACGAAAAATTACAAACTCAATCAAGATACGCGCACTGCATTTCAAATTAAGTGCAGGGCCCCTGCAGACTGTATTTTTTCACCCGAAACTCCGCCGGCCCGCAAACTTCCGTGCGACTGCGCTCGGCCTTTTGTGCCGCGAACGCGTGCACGTCTAGATTTTCGGCACTCTCGTGTTCTCGTTCTCTCTCTCTTTCTCTTTCGCGGGCACAATTGCGTCTTCGAGCGTGATTCCGGTGGTCGAAAGAGCAGCGAGCGAGCGCTGGTGCGCCGGAAGCCCGAGACGATGCACACGCGCGCATTTTCATCTCGCTTTTTTTTCTTAATACTCGTCAGAAAAACAACGACACCGCAACGTGACACAAAAGCCACAATTCACAAGCCCGCAGGCTTTTGTTTTGCCCATCCTCGCTCTGAATTAAATGAGCTGTATTTCTTTTTTTTTACTAGAGATAATTAAGAATTACTTACCGTGTTTACAACAAAGAATGTGTAATGCGTCATTGCCATCAATTTTTAGCGATCTGTATATTTGCTACCTTATTTATAGTTCAAACATCTATAAAGAAAATGATTACTATACAATAAATATGTTTGTAAATTATGCTAAGTCAATTCTTCCGATAACAGTACACTAACCATTTAAATAATTCCAAATGTAATTGACTGTTTGAACGACTAATATAATTGTTACGACAAATGTAAAGTGTATACACCTATTTTTAATAAATTATAACTCATGAATATAACTATTTTTCTATTTAATATTATGATTTTTATTTATGTTTATTTATTAAACCTATGTGAGCATAACCACTCATAAAAAATTTTACCATTTTTTTTTAAACAATTTATTTTCATAATATTTATATGTACGAAAAATATTTTATTTTATTATAATTAATAGTTAAAAAGAACAATAGCTAATATCAATCATTAAACTGGGTTTCGAACAAAAACGAAAGAGACAAAATATAACTTTATACCTTCTATAAAACGAATATATATCCTTTCTATTAATTAAGAATTTAGAAAAAATTATTTACTAATAAAATATAAAATTTTATTGATAATAAAATCAACTATGGAAGTAGATTACTAATATTACGTCTTAAATTAAAAAAATTGTATTGTCCGATTTCTTTTGTCATGCATATACTTTACAAACTATACTGAGCTTCTCAATAAAAAAAACAACAGCCGCATATGAATAATACATATATCATGGCTCGAAAAGTACAAACATGCGTTATCTATATACATTTGAAGTACACGCCTTATGCGCCTCTTAAACGTCATCCGGCAGATATACCTGGCCAAAGCGGCTTATCTCGCGAATTTCTGGAGCGCAATTTTCGTGCCCGTCGACACGATATATCACTACAGATCTCGCATCGCAACGCTCGCATACTTTTTTTTCCTTTTTTTCTTTTTTATTTTAAAGAGCGATTACCCTGTCCGAAAATCAGTAGCCAAAAACCTTCAATTTAAACAGGTGCACAAGCCGCAGCCGCACGCGCGCGTATCGCAAGCGATCTAGAATTGCATCCTGCGCTCGCGAGAGCTCAAGCGAGACGACGTCGGCAGCCCGCTGTGCCGATTTTCGCGCATTATACCAAGAGAAGGAGAGAGATAGAGTACGTTGCACCCGAAAATCGCCGGGCCGTGTCATCCGAGTGACTGCGTGGGCGCGCATAGCGATTCATCGACGCTCGGGGTCGCTGCATGCGGCCATCGCTCGAGCTATAAGAGCCGTCCATAGGCCAATCACACCGTGATGCTCGTCGAGCGAGAGAAAGAACACGAGGTGCATCATCTGAATAACTCGTCCTCACCGCTTTTTCTTCCTGCATGGCGATGGTGTGTGTATATATATATTCGACTGAGAGGCTGTTGCCTCGGCGTGCGCCGATCGATCCGGGCGATATGGCCGACATCGCCGGGTGCTCTTAAAATACACTTTAATAAATTAAAATGATAATTTCGAGGCTGCTTTTTTCACCTGACGCCCGATACCATCGCACATCCTCACTGGGGATTTCGGCTTATAAGGGAATAATTTAAATTTAATTTCCAAAACTTTTGAATGAGTTTTATTGCAAAGCTGCTCCTTTAGCATAATACCCTTGCTTAATAGCTGGTTCCAGTATTACAATCGACCTTAAATATAATGTTTTTTTTTTTGTACGGTGATCGGGTCATATTCCCTAATGTGAGAAAAATATAATGTATATAAGTAGTATGATTAAAGAAATATTATTAAAAAATGATTTAAAATGAAATATCCTGCTTTCATAAAGTTTATTGCTGTCATTAAAATACCTGAATCTATTGTTATAAAATATTTTTATGTTTAAAGGCAATTTTGAGGCTGGAATTGCCTTAATAAGTATCGGATATCTCGAATCATTGTTAAACAAGCATATTATATATAGAAGACATTTATGTAGTTAAATTTAATGAAATTTTAACGTACACGATAGTATTATTTACTTAATATGACTTATTACATCTATGATGATTTCCCAAAATACGTGAAAGCGAATATTGGAATGATAGAAATGCGGATGACAGATTAAATAAGACATACGCTACAATCAAAACGAAAGTGCAAGAAAAGAGAAAAAGATATAATTAAAAGACATAAAATGTGATATGTGTCAAGAAGTCCCCAAAAATTAAGGTCCTAACTGGATTTCCGAGAAAATGAGAAAAAAATAAGAGATATATAAATGCAAAGAGCATAAGGAAGTAAAAAGGTGGAATTGAACAGAAGATCTAATGGAATTACATGAAAGAAATAAAGAGAAAGCTAAATGAAAGAATATAACGAAATTATTAAATAGAAATTCAAGGAATTAGAAAGATAGAACAGGATAAAAACAAGCTATAGGTAATCGAAAAAACACCCAGAGACACTGTTTAAGGAATTTGAAAAATTAGAAACTAGCAAAGGCGAAGCAGTGTTAGAAAATCACATTTTTCTAAAAGGCTCTAAGATTGTAACAAAAATATTAAATGATTCAAAAATACTAACTAGTTACTGTATAAAGTAAATGCACCATGTTCAAAAGTATTTAATACACTTATATATAATATTTATTATTGTTTGCGTAGCGACAAGTAGAAAAATTGTACAAAAATGAAGAAATAAAACTAAGCTAACATAAAGACATATGATAAAGAAATATTTATTTCATAAAATTTTAACATTATTCATATAATTGCGTACGTGAAGTAAAATTATTCTAAATCCCTTCAAATGATTAAAGTGAATTGCATTGGAATGCGTAATAAAATGATAAATATAATATTACTTAAATTATTTATTAAAATTTTTATTTCCTTTATGAGTTTAACTAATTTTTTACAATCTTATTAAAAAAACTAAAATTTCCAGATTATACTGTACATATATCATTAAACAAATCTCAAATAGACAACATCGAAAGTTACAACTACGCAAAAGCAAGAATTTTGCAAATTCATAAACGACTTTGGATTCGATACCAGTGGTACCATCTCTGAGCATCGCGGCGAACTCGCCCAACACGGCGGTAAACACTTGTTACACGCCGGCACGGATATATACAAACGGGCTTTCAGACACGCACGCGTATACGAGCTGCAAGCTTCACTCTGGAGCTCACGCGTTCAGCACATATATATACAACTCCAGTGCAGTGTACATTATACACGTCACTCGGTAATAGAAGAAATAACGCGTTTGCACAATCCACGCTTAATTGCATCCTTGATCGGCGCAATCGGCGAGAAATCTCTCTCCTTAAAAGGCTACAGAAATGTCGCTTCGCGATCGATCAAAAGTCCTCCTCTTGCCGCCCCCTTTTACCACCACAGCGCGACTCCTGCACGCGCGATTATCTCTCCTGACGTAGCCTTGATCGCACACCTCTGAGCCGCCATGCACTTTGAAAAATCTGAAAGAACGCGTGCGAAGGTCGATTGACGAGTTCTCTCTCTCTCTCTCTCTCTCTCTCACTTATTACAAAATTTCAAACGTCTCTCACCCGAGAAAACGAACGCTGCATGCAAATTGGATCTCACGTCTATAGCCGCACTGGCACACGGGGCGATTATCGATTACAATGGCCATTATGCAATTGCACCGCTCGCGCGACAATTCTATCCGCGCGCACGCGCGACTGCGAACGTCGTGACACCGCGCGAGCACGCGGCCTTGGAGCAATCTCGCGAGAGAGTGAATTGTCGAGCTAAGCGCTATACTCGCGCGCCTTCATGTCTTATTCATGAAACGAGATTGTAAGATACGCGCGTGGTTCGTTGCAATGCTGTTGTGTGTGTGTGTGTGTGTGCAGACCAGATCAGCGTCGTGCGATTTCGGGTATATGAAGGGTCCTTTTTAGCCGCCACTGCTGTGTATATATGTATGCGGTCCAACTCGCGCGTCTGTGAGTTTTGATTGTTACGAGGCAATAGTGATAGCTGTATTGAAAAAGAGTTGATATTTGGTATACTTATACAAATCACATCGGCGGTCCGATGTATATAATATAAGAGAGCAGCAGACGTATAGTGACGGTATCGCTGTATGGAAAGATTGGCACATTAGGTAATAGCCTGTCAGCGTTTAGTCGTGATGTTTTATAGGCGATAATCTTTATTGAATATTTACTTGTATGCATTTAATCAATCGCGAGGTGCGGGGGTATATAATGTGCCAGTTTTCGCAATGTGACTTTCAATCAGATTGCGGTTAATTCTAATGTTATAAAAGATGGTAATTTTATTATATATATAATTATCACGAGTAATCGTTAAACCCATGTAATATATAGTGGTTATATAAAGATTTTCTTATTGACTATAAGAAAATTTTCGATTTTCAACATAAAATTAGAACGGCAACCAATAAACTGACTTTAATTTTAACATTAAACATTCAAACGCACTTCAGTCTTAATCCAAGTGAAATCCGAAGTCGAATTCAAAGAAGAAACTATATTTATATACCCGCGCGAACCTTAAATTAATTACACTTTCGGCAATAAGACGCTGGGGCTGCAAAAGAAAAAGAGAAAATTGCGCTCTCCCACAATGTTCACTCTAAATCTCGACGCTCGCCTCCACGCGCGCCGCTCGCGCCATTAATTAAAAAAGCTTCAAAAGGCAGAGAAAGAGAGAGAACGAGGGAGAGACCGAGATAGGCTGCAAAAGATCTGGCTCGCTCGCTCTCGCTTTCGCACGATTAATTCTAATCAAAGGCTCCTTTCTCACGATGGCAAACAGGGCGCGGGCGCGCGCTCGCGCACGAGAGAAAAATTCAAGCTCATCTCACAGGCTGTCCGTCTCTTTCATTCTCACTATACCACCCCACTCGGTCCCCGCTCAGAAGAACGAGTTTCGTGTATGTGTATAGATATATATTCGATGGACGATGCTTCTTCGACCGGACGTTTCGGGAGAGGCGCTCGGTAGGAAACATTTGATATCTCTATGCGATATCGAAAAAGTTGATGGTTATAAAGTTTATCGGGATATATAAAGTGTTTAACAACGGATGCTGACTTTTTTTGCCTGGGATATTTAGATGTTTTCTTATTCGAACCATGCTATAACAGGAACGATATTAAGATGCACTGATGCGCGATAAGAAAAATTTTACGAGTCGGTAGGAAAGTATAATAGGAATGAAAAAATTAATCAACAACGATAGGTATGTGTGTAATATGTACATTATAATATATATATAATACGGCTATACTACTTGGGAAACTAGAAATGTTATTTTGCAACATAAATGTGCCAGATACGTTTATTATAGTGAGCTAGCTGTATATTGGAAAAAAGAACGACGGGAGTATATGAAAAGTTGCAACGAACGATTTCAGAAAACTCTATATAGAAAGCACGTATACGAGATAAAATGAAAGAGGAAGCTGTAAAATTTAAGAAGCAACACGCGCCCAGGGAAAGAAAAATGATCATCATCGCTGGCCAATGTACAATGTGGAAAAGAGAAAGAGAGAAAGAGAGAGAGAAAGATAGCGGGACTGACCTCGGCTTCAGGGTCTTTTCGACTATTATCTTCCGCTCGCTACCATGGAACCAAGGTCACGACGCAACGTGAATGCAGCAAAAGCTATATCTATATATATGATTGCGATCCCGTGCATCGCTCGTTACCCATTATCTATATATATGATATAAACGTGCAAGTACATTCGAATGCTTATGAGAGCTCATATAGTAAGAGGAGCGCATGGATCAAGATATAATTCATTATATGGATTAGATTTTTTTTTCGCACCGATCGTTGCATTAAGGAAGCAGATGAAGTGCTATAATGTTTTTATGCCGTTACTCAGCATATCGAATTGGATTTCAACGAATATTTATCTTAATTACGTTCTAACTTTTCAAATTGTATTTTTAATACATATATATAATAATATAGTTATATCGCATAATACCGAAAAGTTGAATGAAATTTTACGAAAAAACAAAGGCGATAATGAATTGCTCGACTTACTTTAATCAAGAAAAAGCAGTTAATTCAATGCCATCTGAATCAAAGCGAAAAGCAAGGACGAAGTTTTCGCGCATTATATCGCACGCGGGTCATATAAGCGGTAAATTATTCGCCGGCGGGGTGGATGTGCGCGGCAATTTATACGTCGGATAAGACGCAAGAGGTTGCCCCGTCTGCGCACAACAGTATATAGCACTGTGTTATATAGCGTGCGGAAAATAAAGTGTTTCCGATAAGAGCCGAAAGAGAGGTGTACACGTATATATATGTCTATATATATATATATAGTGAGAGTGAGAGAGAGAGAGAGAGGGAGAAACGCATAGCAAAGAAGAAGTCGATTCGAGGAATCACCAGCGCCGCTGTCTCCGGATTTTGCGCTGTATAAATATTTATTGGACTGGTCGATGCACGCGCGCAGCGGAAGATCGAGAAAAATGAATGCGAGTGAGAGAGAGAGAGCGGCTTATAATATATATCCGCGCGCGAGACAAGGTGAATGTGTCGTGTCAATGAACGAACGAGCGAGCGAGCGAGCGAGTCGATGCACTGTATCAAGAAGCGGCACGAATGAGCAAGTGACTGTCGCTCTGCGTCTGTTTGTTATAGCTCTTTTTTTTATCGTGGTGTGGGCATCGGTTTTAAGAATAATTGTATGTCAATCCAGGATGTTGGGAAAAAGTTAACAACGTAGGTGGAAAATATGAGTTTTTTCGAGATGCTTTGCGAGGTCACGAATTTTTCGATGAGTAAAATGCAGTTTACATTGACTGTATTAAGCTTTGGATAATTATTCGTTTTTAATAGATTTTATTTTTTTAAATAAGATCTTTATACGAGAATTGTTAATAGAATAACTTTTTTACAATTTCAACATTGTAATTTGTATTTTTTGTTAAATTTTTATATATTACAAAATTATTATAGGAATTCTATTTCCTTTTGAAAAATGTGATTATTAAATTTTTTGTTTAAAAGGTAATATTTTTTTTCAAATTAATAAAAATAATAAATTGTTCGATGAAAGAAATACGTTTAAAAACATTCAAAATCTACCTTAAAAATTAATTCAGTTAATACCCTTTCGATAAACTTCACGTATAAAAGACGGCAATTCTTAGCCAATAATTGAATGACCGGCTTCGAGCCAAAATGACATTATTTCGATTTGAATTATTCTAAAGAGCAAAATGGTTTTATATAACCGATGTCGATGACACGTAGTTTTTTACTTTAAAGTTAAAAGGACATGTTGGAATTCTCAAGAGAATATTTAAGTCAATGGTAGAATCCCAGACAAGATGGCAAAAATAATCCGGTGATTGCTATTCCGATTCTGAATTCTTGCGCAACTTTGTATAGATTCTGACTTGAAATATCGATCGCGAATTGTACTTGATAAAATGATCTTACATCTTATCTTACGAGAAATAAAAAATACTTGATACCTAGCGCTAACCGTCGTTCAATAAATTAATAATTCCCTATTATTCAATCCAAACAAATTAAAAATAACAATATCATGAATTGAAACCGCGATAAATTATCAAAACCAACGCGTATAACATTTAATTCTACATTTATAAAACGCTCGTAAACGCATCCACTAGCTTACTCTTCATCGTAAAACAAAGGGCCGAAAATGCGCGATACTTTGTAATTTTAATTAAAAAAAAGTCAAGGTTTATTTACGAGCGGGCGGAGCGGAGCACCGCAACGTAATACGCGCCTCTGTCGCATATGGATATATATATATATATACACACGCTGTGTAGCTCGATGTAGCTACACACCTGGCGATACATTGTAATTTCGTCGTAACGCCAGCGTAAACTCGTCGTCGCTATATATCCACGAGTATAACTGATGCAGCCGTGAAATGATTTTTCATGTGTTTTTGCACTCGCATATATATACATGGGCTCGAATAAAAATGGCATCGGCCAGTCGCAACACATTCGCGACGGTAGTTGCGCTGCCACTATATACCATATGCATAAACGCCACTGGACACAGGCGTAAATGTATGTGTGTGTGTGTATAAGTGTGGGAGGACCGTCTCTGTCTCTGTCTCTCTTGCACTCGAAACACGTTATTAAAGTCACATGGACCCTCGAGCGCGAGAGTGTAACTGACAGTAGCATAAATAACGTCTCTCTCTCTTTCTCTCTCTGTTACATATATGCTTTTTTGCGCACGCGTCTTTTACTAGACGAAATGCTTTATTTTTCCAATAATTATTATTTTGAATTTGTGTAAATTTGTTTTTTGGGCACTTAACGAATGCGATGTGATCAGGTTTATTCCTATCCTATACTCAGACACAGTGAATCAAAGATTTAATGCGATGCCGATGAATTTATAATGCGACTGCGATGATTTATCGTGAATTATGTGGAAAATACTTCACAGACCTGACAATATTTAATTGTTGTTGAGCATAATGTATAATTTAAGTTAAAAATATGTTTCAACTGCGACATTAATCATTTTATTATACATTCAAAGATCATTTATTTATTTGAACTAGCCGATTTAATATTACCCTGTTTGTTCAATCTCAATGTTTATTGATTACATTACGTCTACATTATTTTAGATTTAACATTTAGCATGAAAATAAATTCAACGATTACTTTTTGAAAACGTCTAATTATTCGTTTTAGGGATCTAAAAATGGAAAATGTCATACTACAAGATGACAAGAAGGAGAGGCTGAAAATAGTCGGTGAGCATTTAGATAATTGTATGCAAATCTCAAGTATGCTCCGACTACGTAAGTCCTTAACTGGCGCTAAATTTTCAGATTTCGGCTTAAGCAACCGCTACGACGACGTTAATCCTCTGAAAACTCAGTGCGGCTCGCCTGAGTACGCGGCGCCGGAGCTCTTCGTCAAGGGGAAAAAATACGGTCCGGAGGTTGACTTGTGGAGCCTGTAAGCGATCTCAGGACAAATATCATATTCCACCTAAAAAAACATTCATTTGAATTCAATAACGTCGCAATAAAGTATCCATTTGTAAGCTGTGAACAATGCAGCTCGCGCTTTCCGTGACTCACTAAATATATGTTAAGTGTCTTGTCGTTCCGCTTGAAATGCGCGAGTGTCGCATTACAAGGATGCAGATTTAAAGAGAAAAACAAGTATTTGATTTAATAAAAGTAATAAAAAGATCGTTGAACAAATGTGAGAAACGAGATATTTTCGTATACATCATTTTGCATATTTAAATGTATTTGCCAATATCATCAAAAAACAGTTAGAATCGCGGGTATAAACAATTGCGAAATAATCGATACAACTGTACGACAATGTGAAAATGTAATTTCGAGAGCTTCATTTCAAATTCCTTTAGCAACAGATAAAACCTTATATATATATGGGCAGTTCTCAGGTGAATCGAGAGGTCAAAATTTCTTTTTTCTTTTAAAATCACCTACATCGCTTCGTAACTATCCCATATGTTACCCTGAATTTTTTTCACTTCTAGTTTTTTAGTGGCAGAGGGTCAAAGTTGGTGATTTTAGCATTTTCTGCATTTTTGACCGA
>JAWWEQ010031216.1:0-22486 GCA_035583055.1 Torymus tubicola
TTCTCCGATAAAATATAAGTATCTCCTTAGTAATGCGGTCGTGCCTTTAATGTAAAAACGAAGTTTTTACATAGACCTCCCTAGTTTAAAAATGTAAATGCTTTAGCCAGAATATCAGTTTATTTGTAATTCGAATATGGATATAGAATCCAAGAATATCCCATTATTATACATGGATTGATGAATTCAACAGCAACAATTTAATGATTTTATTTAAAAATAGTTTCTATTAATTTTTTATATGAATAATTTGTTGAATTGTTTATCTTCGACTAGTGGAACTGATTGCTATTTTTCGTGCCATCAACTCACTTAACATTTCAATAGCTTATTTCGAATCCTGGAAATCTGCAAATATTTCACATATACTGAGAAAAATTTCATAATAAAGCTTACTAAAAATATAACAAAAATTGCTGTATAATGTGTGTGTAGATCAGTGTAGATTGATGAACTTAAACAATATTTTTGGTATTTCAATTCACCACGGCTACTTTCGGTAGGTTTAATTACATCGTTAATTAAAATAACTGATCACCATTTGGACATTCAATAGCAACTCTGCTGCTAAAATCTCAAAACAAAGACAAGAAAGAATAGTGTAGCATATAATAAATTACTCTTTAAATTTTAAACATTCATAACGACATAAAACATATGCTATTCGTCTGCTCGCACGTGCTTTGCGGCACGTGCGCAGACCAAAAACTCGCGCACGCGCCGAACATTAATTTTGCACAACGCGGTACGCCATTCGTTCGTCAAAAGTCCGCCCGTACGCGCTTGTAAAACTTTAATAAAAAGCACGAGTGTTCCGCCCTTCAAAATTCATCACAATAAAAATTTACGGTCGTATAAACAAACGCTAACGAATCGCGGGGAGTAGGCCGCTTGTAAAACGACGACGACAACATCGACGAAGCAGAGACGTGGAAGAGGGGTTGCAATAAAAATCGAAGTCTTCCTCGCTCTCGCTCTCTCTCTCTCTCTCTCCCTTTTTTATGCACATTATTCCGCGACTTTGTCACGGAGTTTTGATTTCCCCATGCGCATACGGCTTTGCGTTCATCGGCTATTTGAAGGGTGGAGAGAAAAAAGAAGCTGGTGTGTGCATGTTTATTTGTGCCGTGGAGTCTTGATTGGAGGTATGGAAATTTTTGTCGCAGGAGGAGACACGGTGCGGATGAGCGAAGGAAAAGGGAAAACAAAAGAGCGAAGTATTTGATGCGCTGCTGCTGCCTGCTGTTGTTGCACCGTATAAATATACACTATAGGGGAAGATTTATTTTGCTTCAGATATTTCTTGTCGAATTAAGGGCATGGAACAATATTTTCAAGTGTCTCAAATTTTTAACCGCGTGCAAATACTTGTCTCTGTGGAGTACTAAAAATGAAACTTTTGTTCGAGAAGACATTTCGTTTTGCTTAAAAAATATTTCGCTTTATACGTATGTAGTACACTGTAAGAATTATAGATTTTTTCTGTAAACATACAGAAATTTACATTTTTATCAACACACCTTTATCACTCGTAATTAACCAGAAGCATCTCCGCACTGTAATCTTTGATCCACATCCCGCCTCGACTTTTTGATTAGTCGAGCGTGAACTAAAGCCAGAATCCTCCCTTCTTTCTCTCTTTTTCCTCCCTCCTACAATGACAAAAAGAAGCTTGAAAAAGTCTCGACTAGAGGCAAAGGCATCGTACAGCGGCGACCAACCCCCCAAGAGCGAGAGTAGAGTAAAAAAAACGCGAAAGCGAGTAGTAGTGGTAGTAGTAGTAGTAGTAGTCGTGCACAAAAGACCACCAAACCGAAAGGGAAAGCCTTGATGAGAGACACGGTTCGCGCGCTCGCGAGCGCGCGTGAAACGATCGTCGCCACCGCGCCAATGAAAGAGCTGCGCCTCTTTGACGCTCTCCTGTCCTGTCCTCCTTCGGTACGAAAAAAGAGATATTTCCGATAATTTGAAATCTCCGCGAGAGAGAAAGAGAGAGAGAGAATCGAGTTGACGTCGTACTAGAGGTATATAGGGAAAGAAAGAGATGGATTGCGAAGACGCGAAAGATAAAGGGGTGAGAGAGAGAGGGAAGGAGAAGCATGAGACCACAGAGGGGTGAAATTTATCGTTTGTCGCCGGGCGTGTGCGGCACACGCGCGCGGCGCGTTCACAGAGCGTAGAAGCACAGCCGAGTGGTGTACCTGGCCCTGACGTAAAGCCAATAGCGGTTTCTCCGGACGCCTCTGGGTCCGGTCTTTTTACGTCTTGAGTAAGAGAGAGTGAAAGAGAGAGAGAGAGAGGGGAGGGGATTTTTGGCGAGTAAGCGTACGAGGGGGTCGAAAGTTACTTTGGGATCTCGATTTTCGGGCTTATACTCGATGACAAGAGAGATACTATATAAGTGCAAATTTACATACGAGTAAGCCTCGTATTAAGCATTCATATGTATACAGAAAAAAGAAAATTTTTATTGCAATTAACGAGCAGGCACTTGAATATATGGACCAATGAATGTTCATTCATATAGTTAGATCATATTCGTTAACAGTCAAGTCTCGAATCGTTAAAGTAAACAAGGTGCATAGTCATTTGTCGATATCGAAGCGTCCGTTCGTTAACTGTAGTAAAGAATTTCTTTCCTCTGCGTAAGTCATTGTGAAGGGTATAATTGATATACTACTTCACGATAATAATTACAGATTACTAATTCTCAGTCAAATTAATTTTTTGCGTACAGTGTGTGTGTGTTGTTTGTATCAAATCTTTCTGAAAAAAGCCCGACGTACATTTTTACACACTCTAGGCTTCTCCTTATTTTTCTCGAGACCCAACGTTCTGCGACACCAATTAACTATTAATTGCTACTTGCGACTATAATAGCTAATTGCGCTTTAAAAAAACTTCCAAGTACCTCACCGACGCTGAACGTTCGTCTTCGTAGCAATTTAAAAAGAAACTTGTGGTCCTTTTGATTGCTCCTATAATAGACCGCTCACACCAGAAATATTCGTTTTGAATATTGAAACTTGAACATTCATGAAATATCACCTCATTAATTATTTAATATACCCATTCCTCGCAAATAACTACGTTACAGTAAAAGCAGCCACAAATATGGCAACATCACTACTCTACTTTCACAGCTCATCCGCGCGGCGACGCAAAGCGGATGAGAAAAATTTTTTTATTTCGTCATAAAAACGACGTGACACTTAACCAAAGGAGAGAAGCGCATCATCGCGTCCGACAGTTTTTGTGTGTGTCTATTAACGACAGCCCTTGTTTATTCTTTCTTTTGTTTACTCGTTAATATTTTTATTTATAAATGCACCACGTAATTGAAATAGTGGCGAGGAAGTAAGAGAACGAGCTCCATTTCAATTCTTGCCCGATGCTTCAATCATTATTTGTCACCACAGGACATCTATACTCTACGATGAAAAGCATCCAAAAAAGAGGATTGGATTGTTTATCATCGCTGTCGGCATATATATATATATATATATACACACACACCCCTCCCATACACACATAAACACACACACATATAAATATCTAGTCTGTATAATACCTACCTTCGTTGTACGCGAGCGTATATATATATAAGTGTGCCTATACGAATGTATATATGACGCGTGTAATAAGAGAGCGTGGATGGATTTTACTTGGTGGCTTAACTCTGTTATATTATATACAACCTTGCGTATATTATATATGTATATATACATGCGCACCCGTAGCTGAGGTTCATAATTATTGACAGTGGCGTTAGCGACAGCACGCTGCACTTGACGCGAGCTGTTATATGTACGGCTTGGATAATAATTTGCGATAACTTCGTTAAAGTGTCGCGGTTATTGACTTAATGCAGCATCGATGGTAGTAGTAGGAGGACAGAGATAGTTGTAACGCAATATTATGTTGTTTCCGCGATGATGGACAGAGTGTATTCGTATAATATAGAGAACGAGCTTTGGAAATTTCCGTACTGCACTACTGTGCTAATAATATTGTTAACAATGGTTTGCTTCCCATTCGATTAGATTGAATAGAAATTATTTGGTTCGTATCAATGTTACTGAATACCTATACTGTCGAAATGAAATTTCGACTCATGCACATGCGTTTAATAGAGTTTGCTATCCTACACGTGCCTCTATATATATATTACATACTAAATTACGAACAAATGCAAATTATATAGTATATATTGTTTGACGGATTGACTCTCCAAATTACTGATATTGATAGTCGTCTTTACGCTGCGTTACTTTTACTATCACACTGTTTTCCACCATTTCGCTTGTTATCTTTCAAAAGCGATATGTAACAATTTAGTTTGACACTTTTATACATGCAACGTAACAAAAATTAATGCGGCGTTTTCTATTACGCAAACCTTTGTCGTCCCGTAAATATAATATTACATCAAACACTTTTCAATCGATATGTTGGTCTTGCACCCGTAAGAAAGCACTTCTCACTTTCACTCAGTTCAGATTTCATGCAAAACAAAATCAATTTGCCGCAGGAAAACAAATGTATACCTTTTCTCGTGTAATCATTTTTCTTCCCCCCTCAATCCATCTCCGAATCCTCATCAAACTGCGTTATCATTACCGCTATAGTAAACGAAGAAAAGGACGAGAAAGAAAAGAAATGAAGAAAGTACAGAGTTACAGTCCGATCTTGGGCGCGCGAGGACGCGCGTCTTTTTAATTTCCACACGGTGCGCGTATAATCCGGCGCCTTGCAGCAGTCTCTCGAAAAGCGCCGCCTTGCCGCCCCGCGGCTTTATTGTCGCGCGCATGACGCTCTCGTACTCGTTTTCTCTCCTTTTCACGAACTTTTTCTCTCTCTCTCTCTCTCTCTCTCTCGTTCTCTCGCATTCGTTCTTTTAAAACCCCTAGCCCCGCGTATTCTCTCGCCCTGGTATATACCATACCCTTTCCCGACCAACGCGGACGACGCCTGCTTTTGGCAATTTGCGACATTGCCGAGATTCCTTTCTCCCGTTTCTCTAATGGCTTCTCTCTTTCCTCCTTCCCCTTCCAGCGTGTACTTGTGCTCTCGCGCAGGGGTTTTGGATCGGGATCAAAGCACTTGTAATTAATTCTCCGGCCTTATAGGTAGCCGGCAATTTTTTCGCGTCCCCTCCTCCCTCTTCACTCTTTCCCTCTTACTTTTTCTCTCTCTGTCTCTCTCTCTCTCTCTCTCTTTCTGGCTTTTAGAGCAAGAAGGAATTTCACGGGCTGCTGCTGTCTCGAACAGGATTCGTCTTTGTCCTTTTGCGCATTTTCTTCTCTCGTCTCATGCTCTCTCTCTCTCTCTCTCTCTCTCTCTCTCGTAGATATTACGCCACGTACCACAGATGCTATATGGCTTTTATCGGCTTCTTGAGCGCCTTCTTCTCGCGCAGAGAAGAGGGGAATACCGAGAGGCCTTTCGCGTAAATAAGTCAGAATTAAGCGTTAAATTTGTCGATTATCGCGAGTGAATCGCCTTAAGAGGAAGAACGTATAATGTCTATAGGATAGAAGCGAGAAGGAGAGAGAGAGAAGTCGTGCTCTGTGTGAGCAGGGGAATTACACGTGTCTTGGGAAATTACGTCGTTAACAACGGTTTCATTTCTCGTCGTTGGCTGAATGTGCTCATGCTTTTGCTATTAACGTCATAGTTTATTATATGATAATATCTATTTATTATTGGGTATACATTTTGAATATGAAATTTTGATTGGTTTGCATAATTGATAGTACGGTATATAAATTAACAATTTAAAATTTACGTTATAGCGTTGTGCAGTGTAATTATAGCAGTAGCCAATTATTATTTCAGGTTGCTAACTGTACATCTGTTTTATTTTACAAGATGATGATTTTAATTTGGATTATTATTGTGATTTTCTTATTAAAATTCAGTTCCGACAATTCAAGAAGAAAACAAAAGCCGCAGAAACCTCGACGGATTATCCTTCATCCCGAAATTGTTTATTTTCTACGTTATCCATGCAACCTTTCTCTCTCTCTCTTTCTCTACCTACTTTAGAATTGATAAATTGAAGCGTAATGTAAATTAATATAAGTGGCGTGGTATCTCGAGTCCGAACGTTCGTCGAATGGACTGCAGATGTTTGGCAAGCATTACCTTGTTAAATGTAAATGAGATTTCTCTCTCCTTCTCCTTCTCCACGCGCAGAATACACGAGCTTTTTTGAATTCTCCGTCGTAGCCAGTAGCGTATACAGCGCATGTGGTATATATATATATATATATATACATGCAGCGCTCTTCGGCCGCTTCGCTGTAATTTCTTACCCTCCTTTGTTACTCCCGACTCGAACAACAGTTCGCATAATTTACTCGGAGTCGGGACGGGCGAGCTTCGCGGCCCATAAATAAAAAGGGGGAGAAAGAGAGAGAATTCAGTAGCGGTGCTAATTAGCATGAGACGCGAAAAATCAACGCGTGGATCTGATATGCACGCACGCGCCCGATGTGATTTGAATCACACTGGGGAATTCGCGCATTGTGCTGGAAAATCCCTTCGTTCTATTTGCGTGTATAGTAAGTGTGTTTTTTACTTTTTTAGCAGGCTAAAAGTATATGGATGTGGATATCAGAGTATTATTGTTAAAGTGATTAAAAACGACGTTTTAGTAATTAAAATGTGGTCGTTATAATGGAAAATAAAAAAAATAGAAGGTAAAAAAATAAAGCGACTGGATTCTTACGTATAAGTATATTACATAATAAAATGAAAAATTCATAGCGCCAAATATTTTAAATTTATCTTTGAAAAATAAAGAATTCAGGATAATCCTATTTAGAGATTTTAAAACTGCGACTACACGGATAGAATTTTTCCATAAAAACTACCGTGAAAATTCCGGGTTTCCAAATATTTGTATATTAACCTATTTACTTACATATTTCTTCGGTTTTTCATAACAATATTTTACCTTTTCTTTGGTAAAAAAAGATTTTAATTTATTCTACGGAATGTATTGCAAAATCATTGTTCTATACTTATAGAATATATACACGTACAAAACATGTTGGTTGCCATCGACGTGCGACTTTAGATATTTCCTCCGTATCAGGGTGAAATCTGTAAGAAAGAGCAGTAAAAACTACCGTGACCGTACAGTAAAAAATGCTGTACATTCCTTTAATTTTTATATTACTGTCGCTGTAAAATTTACTAAAGACAAAATTTACCGAGCACTTCGGTAACATTTAACGTACGGATGTTAAATTATTTTAATACTATACAATAATTATAAGAAATATGTGCAATAATTTCCGGAAAATTCGATTCTCATCCCATTGATCTGAATTTCACGGTAATTGTTACTGGAAAATTTTATCCATGTGATAAATGAAGAATGAAGAATATTATTTGATTTAAAAATATTAAAATTATCTCGGTAATTCTTCGTAACACTAAAATATTCATATCCTTCCTCCCATTATTTTTATTCCTTCTATTATCTGATTTTCGTTAACTCGACACAGGTATAGAAAATGTGATGATGATGACTTCGATAATTTTAATAAAATCTCAAGACATAATAATTTGAATAATATGAAATTCGATGTAGGAATCTGAAACTCGATTCAGTGAACTTCGAAATCATTTTACAAAAATAAACTATATGTGATTTCCAATACGCGAAATTCCGTTTAAATAAATAAATTTTCACTTTATCTATATAAATACTCAGTCATTGCGCACAATTACCTACTAATAAAAAGTGAATATATTCATTTTTACTCAATGTGAATTTCGCATATTCGCATTTAAAAGATAAATTTTTTTGGATCTCTCAATTCGCGATTAACCGTCCAGCAACTATACATTTTACACGCCGCAAATAATCCAAATCGGCACCCTTCGATCGCTTCTCATCCCCCCTCCACCGATTAAAAAGCCCATCCCTCACAGAGCCGTCTCCACACTCGAAAATCAGCGCCGCGGAACTTTTCCGTCTTACTCGATGACCACAGCCGCTGGCCATACCAATCGTTAAATCCTCCCTCTCTCTCTCTCTTTCCACTGCCGCCGCGCCGCGATATCTTGTTTTTCCGCTGGCGGGCGACGATAGGGCCGAAATCAATGGCCGGTGAACTTCATAAATTCGCCGTCGGAGTATCTCGCGGCGGCTGTTGCGATCGTTGTGCCTTGTATGATATCGGATCTCGTGCGAGGTGTCAGAAAGAGAAATATATATATTATGTGTATATTGCAGGCGATAAAAGGCGACGTCGAGGTGGTATAATGTATTTAGTATAGTGTTGGAAAATATATATATATATATATAAATGTATAAGGGTAAGCGGGGAGTATAGAGTATCGGATGAATTCATTAGAGCGGGCGTTGCTGACCGACGGCTGTGGATATTTCGATACGCGCGCATTGGAAATATCGACGGTTGCAATGGGATTGTATAACTCGGGCAGTTGCCATTCTGTCGAAGTTACTTTAATATAATATTGTGAAATCATATTGGCAGTGCATACTTATATATAAATACGTTTGGCCTGTTTATGCGAAATCGAGGTTGAATATCATTTTTATTTATTTATTTATTTTTTTTTGCGTGGTAGTGAAAATTTTACGTGTACGAGAAATGCATCATTTATAACAATAACCGTAAGAAATAAAACATTGCAACGTTACAATCATAAAATATAAATCGTCTGGAAGTGCGGTCAGAATAGTGCGAATGGACAGGACAGATAGCGGAGCTCAACATAACGTTGAGGCATCGCCTCGGATTTATGAATTATTCAGAATAAAATGAAGCGTGCCGCGCGAACGGGTTTTTAAACTTTTTTAAACTGCCCGTTGACATTCAGGAGTCTAAGTGATATTTATCGCTTTTCCTTAATAATGTTTCTTTTTTTTTTTAGAAATAAAAATAAACGTGATAGCTCGATTGTTTCATACGAAGTATATTTTAAAATCTAAATGATATTTTTAATAGAAGTATTAGTAATCAACAGTTCGCTCTAGCAAATTATTGACATTTATTCTACATTTATTACTTATGCAAATAACGCAATAAGTGAAACTGACCGTTAAAATATTAAAACTAAAAATAAACATAACTAATCCATAAAGACATCATTCTGTTATTCGACCAGATAAGAAGAAAACAAATATTATTTTTCAATGTAGTTCATTTATACACAACCCCTAAAATGCGCGTTATAAAAGTATACAGCACGCTGATCCCGTATACCGAACCAGATTCATTTGCTACACAATCCGAGAAACCTTTGCTCTCCCGCGTTTTCCTCTTCACAGCGCTTATCACGAATCTTCTATTCAACAGTACCGACGTCGTCGTCGTCTACGTCTCACCTCGTCATTAACCGCCTTTGACCTCCCGCTAACCTTCAAAAATGAAATAGCGCGCGGTCGTCGAAATATGCATCCAGCCCGAGGAAAAAGACATCATCGACCCGCAGCTATATGGTTCTCTTGCGCGATAATGATAATACCCGTCGTCAACGTTCCTCTCTGTAGCCACACGGATATATAATGACCTAATGTTCATCGTCGTGTGTGTGTGTGTGTGTATCTCTACCATTAAATCGAGGGCAACGGGATGAACGACAGAAGCGAGCGCATCTATCGTCGCCTGCGCGCTCGCAATGTATTATTCATCGGATCCCGCGCGACTATCTTTCTGGCTTTTTACTTTGCAGCAACCGCCATCGTTCGTCTCTCTTTCTCTCTCTTACTCTTTTTATACCTTTTCGCGATATATATATGTACTTTTTGTTCATATCGCGAGGTTTTTCGGTTAATCCGCCGTTATATTGCCACACGCATTCTTCAAATTGTTAGCGTTCCGGATTTTTTTCATCTCATTACTTTGTTTTGTTACATCACACACGTGCACAGGTTAATGTTGTTGTAGAGAGTGGATGATTTTCGGGAAAGAAGAAAGGGAGACGCGGAGGTTTACGATGCTATGAGACGCTGGGTGCGGTGATATTGTAGAATTTTTTTTTTTCGACCCTGGTATAGCTCTCGTGATATTTTTTGAAAAAATTCTTCTTTTTTTTCAGTCGCGGTTTACGACTCGACGGCGTGTGTGCACCAGTGTTTTATGTAAGGTGCGGGCGTGGCTTGTGTGTGTATATGCGATGGTACAACCCTGGAAACGACGGTTTTACACGTGTTGACTTTTAGTTAATTAAAAGGACTTTTGCCGTAGCGCGCTATACATGTTTTTACCCGTTGGTGTTGTTAATGAGTAATGGTTCTTTTTTTTCTGGTTAGTAAGAGCGAATTTACATTCGTCGAGATAATTAACGTTGAATTTTTTAATTTTCTTGTCTTGTTTATTGAATGAGACAAATGTTTTATAATATGTAATTACAACGGTCGTCGACACACTCTTGGCGTATAATTAATGATAAACAATTCATTGTTAACTTAGTGTATAATTAGTAATAAACAGTTGACTTTTTTTTTAATTTTCTCGTCTTGTTTATTTAATGAGAGAAATGCTTTATAGTATATAACGATAACGGTTGTCGACGCACTGTTGGCACAGTACTCTTGACTTATAATTAATATTAAACAGATTATTGTTAAGTTAGTGTATAATTAGTAGTATAAACAGTTGACTCAAAATTTTACTATGCTCGTAAAAGAGAACCGTACCGTAATTTCCACGAGAGTTGACGTTTATAACGCCACCGTGACTAAAAAAAATAATAAAGACATTTCAACGAGGGTCCGACGCCTTCCACATCGTTGCTCTAAAACTACCACCAGTTGTAACCGCGCATTCATCCATCAACGATTTACACTCAGCATCGATAACACATCCCCCGCAACAAGTATATACCGCAACGAAAAACGGTGCGGCTATCGAATACCAATCGAGCAGTCGCTATATTATATATGCACAGCTTACGACCGCAATTTCCTACCACCCTTGGCGTATAATTCGACCATTGATCTTTGGCACGTCGACTCGTTGCTAAATGCCGTCCGTCATAAGAGAAAAATTCAACTTTTACCCATAGCGCGCGTCGCAGTGGCGATTCGATTCATAAAAATGTAAATACTCGCGTGGCGTACGAGAGGAGAGACGCCGAAATTTGAATAACAACGTTGCCACCGTAACGCCTCCACACCGAAATTGCAATATTCCACCGTCTTATCGCCGCGCCCGTCGCTCTCTCTACCGCGATGCGCGACTTCTCTCCCTTCCTCTTCTTCTTCTTCTTCTTCTTCTTCTTCTACTTCCTCTTCCTTTTTCCTCATGGATATTAGAGCTTGCGCTCGTCTTCTTATCACTTGTAATACCCGTCCACGTTACGTAATATCTTCTTCATCCCTGTGCGCAGCGCGAGCGTCTTAGCATCCTTCTTGGCGCTTTTCCGGGGGGAAGAGAGAGAGAGAGAGAGAAGAAATGGTCCAATGTCAAAAGTTGGACGAAGCGAGTTGTGGTGGTGAAATTTAGCGACTAGGAAGAGAGAGAGTGTAGCGCGTGATTTGTCATTCAAATTTCGGAAGGGATTATACGAAGGCGAGAGGGGAAGTGATGATTTTATGCAAAATATTAAAGGAGTGAAAGGAGAGGCGAAGAGAGACAGAGAGAGATAGAGAGAAAGAGAGAGAGAGGGGGGAAGAGAGAGAGATAGAGAGAGAGAGGGAGAGAGAGATTGGAGGGTTGATGGAGACGGAATGCGTTTGCGCTTTTACGAGAGATTCTTCGTGCTCGTTTTAGGGTTTGCGGAGCGCGAGGGTGTAATGTCGTTGGGAGGGAATGATCATGTAGCTAAGTTTAAATTTGTTTCCGACTGTTGTATTCATGTTCTTGTAATTTTTAAGGATTATTCGCATTGTAACGAAAATAAGTTTGGCTTTTAGAATAAAAAAAAAATTGCATTTATCAATAATATTTAATAAATTTCTTTCACAGCTATAACAGCAGTTATAATTATTGTTATAAAAATTAAAAATATAATTGTATTTTTATCAGCAGAAATCATATCAAACATAAAAAAGTAAGTATTCTCGAGAAAAAGAATTTTACTGGCTAAAGACAGCATCTCGAAAGAGCTTCAAATAATTAAGATAATTCTCAAAGTCACTCTCCCTCTTTTTTACTTCTCTCACTCTACGGCCCTTATGGGGAAAATCCTCGCAGACACGGATTTACCTCTATGCGATAACATCCTCCTCCCCTCTTCCTCCTACTCTTCTTCGTCCTCCTGCAGTAGTCGAAGACGAGCCTGCCGCAGCTGGCGGAAGACTTTTCTCTGTTATATAGTATACATATAGCAACTCTCTCTCTCTCTCTCACTCTGGTGCGCCAGGGCTGAAGGCGTGGGAATTATATTACGGCGGTGTACACACTGGGCCCTCCGGCAACAGAAGCCGCGCGCGCGCGTCGTCTCCGGCAGCACCCCACCCTCCCATATTGAGGATGTTGCGCATTAAACATCGTTGAAATTACGGCGGATTTTTACCTTCTCCCCTTCTCGTACCTGCCTATCTCTTCTGCTGTACATAATGCCCGGAATAATGTGCGCTGAAACACTGCGGCAGCGGCAACGATGGCAGAGGCGAAGGGAAAGCTTGTAAAATAAATTATTACGTTACTCAGAGAGGAAGAGAGAGAGAGAGAGAGAGAGAGAGAGAGAGAGGAAAATGGACCGGTCGACGAGAGTATCGTGGAATAGTTGGACGGCACGTGTAAATAGTTCAGTGCGAAAGGGGACGATGTGTGGGTAATGCTAACGAGGTATTGCATGATCACGGAAATTATGAATTTCAACATTGGAACGTCACTGCATGCGTTGGATATTTAATGGGTACTCGCGTACTTTACCGAACTATTAGAGGTGCAATATTGAATATTTACTTTTGCTCGTTTCAGTTAACATATCAGTTGACGTAGATTTTTGTTGTTGACAATTTTTTACAATTATACCCAGCCAAAAATTATCAACATGATATGTACAACTTGACCATTAAATCATCAAGTTTACATATCTTTTATGCTTGTAAACTGATTTTTAATGAAAAAAAATCATTATAATAGATTAGTTACCGAATAATGTGCATATTATGAGTTGTAATCTAAATAAATAATTGTTTCGAAAAGGGTAATCAGGATCTTCATAAAGATCATATCAAATATGTGACCAAATACTTTGCCAGACAAGATAAGGGCTTGGTTTAACTTTCGAGACAATGTAAACTAAAAAATCTTTTCGGAAAAGTTGTTTTAAACAAAAAGTAAAATAAATTCCTAGCCGTGTCGTATGCAGCTTTAGCTCGAGTAAGTAGGTTGAATTTTGCCATCCCGACTTCAAAAGCAGATTCAGTGAACGCGTAAAACCTTTGAATACTAAAAGCCAAGAGGTGGCATCAATGCCGTGAAAGTCGGATTTGGATAAGACTCTGGGGACCTTTCCGCTGGTGTAAAATAACGAACTCGACAGTCGGTATAACTTCATTTCCAGTTATCCTTGGGATAATCACGAGATTTCGTATAAATGGTTTCAATTAATAGAATGTGAAATGATTAAAAAAAAAAAAACAAAAAAACATTGAAATCACGTTGAAGTACTTTACCCAGAATAAGAGCTTTTGAAAATGCTCGAAAAGTGTATTCGGAGAACCATTATTCTGAAGTACATTTATATTGTTAGTATCGATCATCTTGAAACGTTTGAAAAAAAATTTAATCTATAACGTACATAATTTCGTTTCATCCCTCCTCATCGCATTTTAATTGGTCGATTTTTCACAGTTTAATTCACTGAAATTAAAGCTCCCCCCCCCCTTCTCCTTCGATATACCCTAGATGCACGCACGCATACCCAAACAGTTCGCTTTTCTCCCACGTGTGCGATTTCCTGTCGTGCACATAATGTTTGATCGCTAAATCGCAAATCCTATATATATACGCGCGGTATATATGTACTATATGCATATTTCGGCCGAATGGCAATTATCCGAGAAGCCCGGGCTCATTAGGGATGAGTTATAGCACGGGTAGCTTCATTATTTAGTATCAGAAGACAGACCCCCTAGAGTCTCATCTGAATTCGCGCTAGTTGATGCTACGAGGCTTCGTCTCGTAAAATTAGCCCCGCGGAACAAAGTAAACAAGACGCGCGTGAGACTGAGCTGCTGCTGCTGGATTATCCGGATGATTTGAATTTCAGCGACCGGGAATTTGAAGGTGAAATAATTAATGGCCGTTGGATTAAATTAGTTTAAAAGTTGTCACGGTTTCATGGTTCTGCATGTAACAGCATGAATTATATGCACCATCATTGAAAAATGAAAAATTATCGAACGAGTACATAATCATTTTTATGGAATTATACGTAAACTTCCCAAGTAGAAGTTCATCTATATGAAATGGCTAAGAAGTTAAAAAATGACTAATTAATGGCTTTGATAACACGATTTTTTGACCATTATTCGACTAATTCTTAAATTGACATAATAACAAATTATTCGTATTTATACGTATTAATGATGTGAGGTTTACATTGGATGGATTACCAAATTATAAATGAATAACATTAAATAGTAAATCATCTGCGGTGCTTTTTCTATGAATAATTTAGGAAAGCTTTTATTTATCCATATGATTTATTAACTATTAAATGGTTTTGATTTCCACCGCAGGATATTAGCGTATTATTAATTCATAATTATTCATAATCTCGTGAGAGCAAGTTGCGACGATGCTGTTATAGATACGAATAGTTATTCTTGGATTTCCTGGATTGTGATTTTTCATGAAGTAAGTCGCGTAATATTGCAACGGAAATAAAGTCAGTGGGTGAATGACATTTTCTTTGAGCTTAATAATTTGTAATTTGTTAATTGAATTTTCAGTATAAAATATCTTCTGTTTTCATTTCATAGTTTTATTACAATAATTCAATTTATTACAATAATTCAATCGTCCTACTCATTGTCCGTGTCTTTTCGAAAATATAAAACTTAGCCACAAGTAGGGAATCTCCGCCAAGGTTTCATGCTAAGCCGCTAAGTAGCCCAATTACCTGGCGTCGGTATTTTATAAAACAAAAGGATTCTCGTGTAATTCTTTTTAATATCTCGGATCACGTGGTAAACCTTCACGATTTGCGATACTAATTGAAACAGATGTCATAACAAGTTGTTATTGACGAATAAGCTTGGTTTGATTATTTCAAACATACATATTTATTGAAATTTCTTTAAAGTTCCCTTCCAAATAATATACTATAAATTTTATATTCACAAATAATACAGTATTTTTTAGTCAGAGAAAAAAAAATATCCTCACTTTATTGAATCAGAAAGCCAAACACAATAAAATATCATAACAGCGAACGCGGTAACCAGTGCGGGACGAGCATTGAAAATAAAATTTTAATTAAAAACATCGATCTATGTATCACCGCGCGCGTCTCGACAAATTAAAAGCTCGGCCAATTGGTCACGTGCTGCTTCCCACAGCAGTAGCGATGGGTGCAACAACGCTATCAAAATTATCGGTCGACAAAAAAATCCAATACCTTAAAAGATTAAAAAATCTCGTCACGCTCGCGTTCCTCCCTTGGTTATAAAAGCGCACGCAAGCCTGTATAGTCCACGTCCCCCATCGTAAAACGTCTAATTTTGTTTATAAAAAAAAAAGAAAGGAAAGCAGGTCGCGGTCATGCATATTGATGAGGCGAGAGAAGCACATAGTGGGTAGCCCGTTAACCCTCGTTCATTAATGCGAATTCACGAGTGTCGCAAAAGGGAAATGGGGGGGGGGAGGCAATCCCACAATTTAATTCGGACACTTATTAAGCCGTCGTCGTTGGCGTCTAACACGTGTAAAGTATATACCCTTCCTCGGCTTTTCGTTCTTGAAAGGCTTGCCGTGCTGGCCAAGCTAAAAATATATATACAGGATCGTCGTAAAGTTTATATTGTTAGTTTTTTTTTCGATGCTATAAATAGAACTCTGTGTATGTACGAGGGTGTAAATATATACGTGCCTACGTGTTGGCTGGTTTGTGGCAAATAGAGTTTGAGCAGGAGGCAGCCGATCGAAATTACGAACGACGACGATGATGACCGTACGGAGCTTTTTTTATTTTTGCGACATGATGTTGAGTTGCGTATTTTCTTTTCGAGAAATTGAAAGTTGAGGTTACCGAGGTGAACGTTTATCAGGAGTTTTTTTATGTTTGCAATATTAATAAAAGAAAAATAATGATAAAATAATAGAAATATAAAAAACTTGACCTGGATGTTTTGGGGAAATTTTCTATTATAGACCAAAGATTATCTTTTTTCATTTTTAATTCTTATCAATAATATATTTGTTATATGTGTATTATTCTACAAATTTTACCATCTATAAACACACGTATCTTGAGATTTATAAACGTTTCATTTTTGTTAAGAATACGCTTTGGTATATATAAATCTGGTACAGGAAAAACTCTGTAATGTAATGGTACGAGGTTCGTATTGAATGCGATGTATAGCGTGAAGAGCAAAGTACGAAATGTAAAGGTTGTTAAGACATGAATATTTTGCAAAAAAAAGTATCCTGAAATCACTATTTTTTCAAAATTAAAATTGAAAGTTAATTAAAATGATTTATAATAAAGCTTTTAAAACAATAATTACGTAGATTTTTTGCTTTACATCATATTGCGAAGTAATGAAATTTTTTTTATCAGAAGCAAACACAGGACTTTGATGAATTCATCATGTAGCAACATTAATTACAGTAATTTAACTATCGTAAAACTAACTAACGCTTTGATCTCAACGCCAAGCTGTACAGTTTGATAGTTGAACTTTGACAATAAAATTGTTTTGCGACTTTGAATTCAAATACACATCGCCGTTACAGTTGGCAGGCCATCCATGTAAAAGTTTTTTTTTTATATCGATACTACTATGTTGAAATTCTTTTATTACGCAAAAATCGTAAATCTAAAACATCCATAAAAAAAGTAATCTGCTTGACAATAAATGGATACTTTGAAAGATTCAGCGTTTTACGGGAAATCTTTAATATCCCGAGAACGCGCTTTTTCATTGCGCGTCATGTTAATATTTTAACTTGCGAAGCGCATACTGGAATTTATTCATAAAGCATGTAATGTTTAAAACCCGTAACAGCAGAGACAAATATTAATTTATTAAAATAGTTTCGCTAACAAGGGCTATATAAATCCCGATGTTTAAAATAATTTTAATCTACCACAAATCGTGAACCAAAGTTGATGGTATAATTATAGATATATATCAGCCATTTCACGTCAACTGCGACAGGTCAAAATTTGATATTGCCCAAAGTTTTTTTACTAGTTCCAAATTAGCCTCGTTAATACAAATTTTTTATATCTATATTTTGAAATACAATATTCAAACTGCAAAAAAATGTATGTGCGACTAGGTTGGTTTTACACAAAAAATATTACAAAAATTACGTACAACTAAGGCTCTAAAAATACTGAAAAAGCATGGTTTTCACTCCCCATTTTACGGTTTTAATTGTATATAAGTTTTTCAGCGATCATATTTCATCTTCATCATGGTGCCATTTTAAAAATAGTATTTCAATAAATCTTTTAGCCATTTTTAGATTAAATCAACGTTCAATCAATTAACAATTTTTCTCTAAATATGTAAACTATTTCCTATAAAGTGTTCTATATAAAAAGTTTCAAGTTTTCAAGTAAAAAAAAAAAACAGTGATTGAAAAATTTTTATGAAATTCAAAATTTTCACATTTTCAAAAAATTATAACTTTTTAACGCTTGCATATTTTATAATAACTAATGTTATTAAAATCATAAATAGTAAACATACCAAACGCACAGTCCAATTACTTATATGAGTTTCTCGACGTCGTGCAGCAAGATCCCTCTTCCCCCGAAAATCAAGCCACATGGCCGCACTAAAGCTCACATAGGTGCTTGTGGACGCATACTATACCAACAACGCAGCTTCGTCTCTCTCTCGTTCTCCAGCTTCCTCTCATCCCTTTCGTAAAAAAAAAGTATCGGCTGAAATAAAAAAGCCATCGACCGAACGCGCGTGGTCGCCGCGCGAATTCGGCAAAAGCTCGCTTTCACGTGTGCAAATTACAGTTTTCTCGAGTTTCCCGTGCCAGGCGAGCTCTGACCAATGCATGCGTGCCAAACAAAAGCGAGGAATGAAAGGGTCGCGGCGACTCGCCGGAAAGAAGCCATAAAAGCTTAAATTGTTATTTTCGAATAAAACTATATATACGTGGAATAGGACGTGGGGATGGATATAAAAAAAATACACACACACACACACTCATCTGCACACCGTACATATACTAGCATCGTGCGAAATAGCTGTGAGCCTATGATATTGAATCCCCTTACCGGTACAAAAAGCACGAGGCAGATTCGAACGCAGCAGTTGCGTATCACATACCTACACACACACACACCCAAATGTACGCGAGGCGCGCAGTTTTTTCCGGGACGTGTGCGCTTCCACGTTCGGGAGCACAATGCGTACCGCGTTTCCTACCGTCGATTTTTTTTCTTCTTTTTATAACACAGCAGAGCCGTGCAGTCGTCATATTTGGTCCACGCCGAAACACCTTTTGTGTTTCCCGGTGGCATCGTTGTCGTCATCGTCTACGTTGCTATGTGCAAGCCTTTTTGCCACGCTTAACGCCAAGCTTGCGAGTCGCGCGTGTGTGTTGTGTACTATATATAGAGACTGAGAGCGAGAAATGCGCAGCCAGTCACGCGTGTGCGGGTATGTGTCTTTCGAAAAAAAGAGAGAAAGAGAGAGATAAATCGCTGCTTCGTGCGAAAGAGAGAAAAAGAAAGATAGGTGGTGCTGTTAACGGAGGGGAGGAGGAATAGGATGCACATGGACGTAGATACAGGAAGGGTGACTTTCTCGACGAGGCTTTGAGGTGGAGTTTGACGGGATTTTGGTTGAACGGTGGAAAAATATCGGTGAAGGTTTAACTTTGTCTGTACAGTATTAGTAGTATTTTTTATAATAAATTTATACATATTAGTATGACCAAAATTAACTGTGAAACAGATATTTTGCTATAGCTTAATCCGATAAAATATAGATATATAAATGTGGAAATATCGCTGAATGCTTTATAAAAGTTTGATATATTAATACATGAGTTTTGTACGCATCAATTTCAGATAAAAAAAAGAAATGAAACGATGATGAAAAATAAGTTCACTCATGGGATTTCGATAAACCGGAAAAGTCGCGTATATTTTCATTTATTTAATGCATGCTCTGTACGTACTTAATTACAACTGGGAATATAGCGAAGAAATTACTGGGAATTTTATGACAAATTCGAGCGGAATTTTTACGCCTGTCAAACATAAATCAAGATATAAAAATTCACAAAAGTTATAAATTTTTATTAATTAATAGATAGGAAAATTTTTCGTGTTTGTTAAACTTTCATTTGTACCGGAAAGAATTCGAACATTTTGCTTCCTCAAACAGGAAGCATTGTAATGGTGAAAAAAATTTTTGAAACAAAAAATGTTTAAAAACATGTTTTAAGACTTTTGGCACGAAAATCCGTCGTTTTTGAGCAACAAAATTTTCGTGTCTGTATGTGTGTCTGTGTGTGTGTGTGGTTTTCCAAAGAGCAAAAAAGCTCTTTTCCAGCTACTTTCATTCAACAACGTTTTTTCACACCACATCCCTTAACTAAATCATCAACGCTTTCAAACTACCGTTCCATCAAGGCTGTATCGGCAAGGATATCAAAATAACTACTCCGTACAAAGCTCTCTCTCTCACTCTCCTCCTTTCATCTCTCATCAACTATAACTAAAAAAACAACAACAACTCCCGACTACGACGACGGTGTATTGTCTCGACGTGCGTGGTGGCGACGATGAGAGCGTGCAGAAAGCTAAAGACCGCGTGCGCGTGCAAAGCTCGTATTTCAAGGGATCCTCGTCGTCTCTTTGACTCTTGCCCTTACTTACTGTGTTTATCGCGTCCTCGCACTCTTCGTTTCACCGTTGCCACTGTATACACACACATATATACATATATATATATATATATATATATACAGCGTGCGCGCTACGCTGTACAGCTTTTGTAGCTTCCCCCCTCCCCCGTTTCATTCTCTCGTTTTTTTCTTCTTTTTTTTGCAGAAATTTTGTACGGTTCTGGGTTTAGTCGGTGCGTGTGGGTGAGAGTTAAGAGGATCTGTTCTCTCGCGTCGTGAAAGTGTGTATATAGGAGTTTTGGGAAACACGATGTGCGTGCGGAGGAGTGTATATAAAATAAAAGGATCAGGAGATAAAGGGATTTGTGTAAGGTTTTTGTGAGAATAGGTGGGTAGAGGAGGAGGGGGACGTACATAATGTTTTATTATTGATGGTTCTGTGAGTGCTGATGATTGAAGATAGAAAGAACGGAAAGGTATTCAACTGGTTTGTATTGATGCTAGTCCACCGAGAGTTTTGACTATGCTTCATATTTGAAAACCAAATGAAGTTTTAATGCCTATTTGTATGGTAAAAGCAAAGCTTTAGAATTTGCCATATCGGCCTTTTTGTTTATTTCGAAATTCAACGTAACAAACGCTCGTTATGGGTATACTATGTCCGAAAATCACGAATGCAGGATTTATATTCTTTTTTCGATTTTTTATTCGTAGTTTTATTTTTTTTCCATTCCCGGCATTCATATTGTATATCTAAATGACTTTAAAAAAATTTTTTTTTGCGTAATTACGACTATCCAATTTTTCCATTAAAAAGATCGAATACAAGATCCTATTATTGTATATTCGTTATTTTTATAAGCCAAAATATTATTTAAAAAACATAAAATCCGTTTCGCATCCAAATTTTTATGAAACATATTTGGAGTCAATGTAGTTACCAAAATATGACTTATATTTACTATATCAGCAAATCTTGACAAAAAGATCATAATAGTCTTAGTAATTTGTTCAAATCCCTGGTAGAAATGTTAACTATTGCTGATGAAGAATAATTTGATTATAAATGCGAAAATATTACAAATAGTTTTAATTTACTTACGATGTTAACCACAAGTATAAAAATATAAAAGTACTATCCGTTAAAAATGGCTTATTTCAATTACGTTTGTAAACTTCTAAAAAAGAAAAAGAATCTCAAACCTTCTTACTCCGACAGATGATAAAATAATCGTTTGTATTTTTCATTTGCGATGAACGACAAAGCAGCTCTCATCTGCCGAGACGAACTTCATTACATTATATTATCATGATTATATATGCACGCTTTCTTCGCGTTTCTTCATCCCGCTCATATAACGTCAGGTCTTTTCAGATTAGACAAACAAGTTGGTATATTGCATTCAAACACCTTCTCATCCTCTCTTTCTCTCTCGTCGCCTCGCGGGCATTCATGCCTTTGACACGCACTAGCAGTGTATCGAATGTTTCGTCCCGGTAATAGACTACACAAATATACACACATCGTCTTATACAGTAGCGAGTATATGAATATATACATACACACACATATATATAGATATATATTAGCCGCGAATAAAGACACGATGCGCGGTATACGTAAAAGGTCGTCTCTACCAGTGAATGCCCACGGGATATAGAATTTCCCGTGGCACGAGTCAGTAACTTTGCGCATGCTACGGTTTCCTCCCCCCCCCCCCCTCCCTCTCTCCTCTATGTTTGAACACGCAGCAGCGTGTAGCGAAAATACGCTTTCCATCAACGATATATGCGTGTGCGTCTTCGAGAGGAAGGACGCAGTTATAGTATAGGCGTTATAGCTCGATCGGATGACGACAGGGATGCTGTGAAATATGTCGGGATATACGTTTATACTACTGATCGAGAAACGTGCACGCTCTAAAAGTTTCGATGTAAACAGTAGTCGTCGTATCGTATATTTTCAATGGGATGCGTTTTTTTTTGTTCTTCGTGACATAATAATGGAAAATATATATGTTGTTGTCGTTGTTATTATCGATGTTTTTGAAAAATTGTACTATCATGCGCGTAAATGTTGATTCATGAAATTTTACAAATGATTTATTATTCCGGATAATTTAATATTAACACTTGGCAGGAAATATTAATTCGATGGATATTGGATTTTGTCGTTAAACAATTCATTCGTTGACCCGGCATTACTTTATTCATTAATCAGCAATGAACTTATATGCTTAAGGAAAATTTAATACTTTTTTTATATAATAAAATTACAATGGAGATTATGAAATAATTAAGATTAAAAATTTGTAACATGATGTATGATGTTACAGCGTTGTTCTAATTATGACGTAGTTTTAAGGTATCGGTGCCTGAAGTGCATTCAACCCAGAAAAAAATAATTGGTTGTGTAAACCAATCAAAATTGGTTAAATATGTAACTACTAAATGTTTTTGTTAAGTTTACCAAGCTACGTGGTTGGAAATGG
>JAWWEQ010031227.1:0-22483 GCA_035583055.1 Torymus tubicola
AACACAACGTATATAAGGAAGCGGCATCGCCCTGCTCGCTCGACGTCACTTCGCTCCTACTCGCCAAGCAGGACGCTACCGCGTCCTTTGATTTTTTTCAAAGAACCAAGATGATAAAATTAGACATACATATATAATGATATTAAACATGTACGTATATTTATACATAATTGAAAAAAATCATAACAATACAACGATTTCCTTATACTTCGTTCTTCAATGTTCACAGACTAACCGAAGCGAAAAGAACCAAGTCCGCCTGAAAAATTTGTCCCTGGACAGTTCCGGCAAGTACAGATGCGAGGTGTCGACAGGTCCTCCATTCTTCGCCGTCAACTTTCGCGATAGCAATCTCACCGTCTTATGTAAGTGTCCAGCTGTTTTTATTGTCACGATATATAAGATATATTTTAAAATTTCATATAATCAGTGTAACGAAAGACAAAAATGTAGGAAAACCACGCAGATTTGATATTTAAACAGAGAATATATTAAAATGTTTTGGACTTACCAAATAATAATCATAATAGATCTTATTTTATTACCTCGTAACGTCGTTGAATTCACTTCAGCATATCGACTACTTCAGTAACGAAAACAAAAGAAATTCTTCCCCAATAACTCACACCCACTTTTTCATTATTAACCATACGCGCGCTTCGAAATTGACTTTACACGCGCGTACAAACGCGATTCATTGATCGAATTTCCCAATATACACGTACACCTATAGCCATACCGACGAAAGATCAATTAACGCGGCTGGTGGCAAATATACCGAAAAGATCTCTCTCTATATACACGAAAGCGCTTTCTCTATGCATATGCATGAATAATAGCACACGGCGTTTGCCGTAAAAAAGTAAAACACGCGCTATATTCTCTAGGGTAACGGTAATGGCCGTTATAGTCACGCACGCGCGCGTGGATTTGTCAGACCTGCGTGTATATTGCGAAATAAAAAAAGAAAAAAAGAAGAAAAAATATAGAGGAGGAGGAGGGGTATATCGATGCGTTTGATTTGTCCCCGTAGGATGTAAATCGAGGTTGGATAACGCACGAGTGTAGAGTGAAAGTGTGCAAATTGTGAGGAGAAAGAGAGAATGTTGATGATACTAGCGACTAATGCTCTTGATTTTTGTATGAGGCTGTGTGAAACGTAAATAATCGTGGAAATTGATGAATGGGGAGATATAGATAGTAGGATTGGATTTTATGTTTTTGCAGTTATTTTTAAACTATCGATATCACGTTTTACGGTGAGTTTATAAAATTCTATATTTCTTTTTCCAAAAGAACGGACAGCAACCGCTAACACGATATAAACCAACAATCTGTAATATCCTCACTATCCTAGAAAAAAAAGGCAAACCATATACAAATAAAGCGAAAAAAGTGAACCCTACACGCAAAAATTGTTGTTACTCGCTGGCAAAACCGCGACTACCGCCGAATTCCGCACCTAAAGACCGAAACGCAATTTCCCCTCATTTTTACCGTATATATATACACACAGCCATAGACAAACTAGTTGAAAATTCAACACGCACGGCAGCAGCAGTACGGGAATTTCGATTTTTCATGCCATTTCATTGATTGTGTTTTTTTTTCCGGTTCCAATTTTTCAGTCTCGCGGTGTAGCGAATCCCCCGAATGAAAGAGAAACGAGGAGGAGGAGGAGGAAAAAAACGCACGAATATAAATTTCGAGTCATTTATCAGCATTCGTCATCGAGTTGCAGCATATGCGTGAACAGTTTCCATCCTCCTCCCCTGCGCCCCTTTGATTTTATCGACGTTACGAAATCGCGAGTAGTCCTTTTTTTCACAGGGTTATGTATACCGCTTGCGTTATTTTTTCAGTGGTGTGTGTGTATTTTTTTTTTTTTTATTTTCGACAGGTTTAAAATAGTTCGCACGGTAAAAGTGCAACTGAATGACAGTATAAATGTTTTTCTTTTATAAAATGATGGTTTCGATAAATGCGTATTCTGCTTTAAATGTTGGCATTTGATATGCTGGGGGGAATAAACTTTTTCAATTAAAAACAAAATTGTCATGGTTCATTGTTTTGGGACTGTGCTGTATGCTCTATACGGCTATGGAATTATTACAATAAAAATATGTAAATTTTATTGATTATAATATATTTAAAGGATTTCAAGTGTTTATTTATAATTAAAATAAAATATATATCGTTATTGTTCTATTTATTACATTATTATTTTTGATACTGTACTTTGTAAGGTACATTTCGAAAACAATTCTACTGTAATAAAAATCAAAAACTTTATACTGAATATTTCTACGTAAAGCTTTTTTGTCATATTGCTTGCGCAGAGAACGCGTATGGTAAAATAAAATTCTAGAACTGTACAATCCATATAGAAAATGAATACTCACATTATTTACCAGAAGAAACATTTGATAAACTAAACTATACGTGAATTGATTTTGCGGCTTAGAATACGTTATTTACGCAGATTAAACATTCCAAAAAATTTTCAATTATTCGCAATATAGTAAATTTAATACTAATAAAAATACTTATGACGATCGATAATAATTGATGACCGTAATGTTTATTTATCAGTTTATCCTTACCTTGCAGCACAGTTTAGAGATTTTATGTTTCTGCCAAATAGAAATAAAAAAAACTCATTTATTCAACGTTAAATATACCATACGTCCATAAACTACCACATATCCCATCGTCGCATATTAATCCAAATTCAGTATAAACAAAGATAAATTAAAAAAATCAAGCGGAGTTTTTACTACAGCACAGCGCCCCATCCGAATTCACAGCACAGCGTTCCTTGCAAATTCGATTAGGCACCGTCTCTCTCTTTTCCTCTATATACACTTCTAAGAAACTCTATATATATACGAAGGTTCCATCCTCAGTTGACGAGCCAGTGCAAAGTGTGTATATACATATATATATACGTATATATACACCTACCGCTACCCAGCGATAGCTCGAAGAATTACGAGTAGCCCTCCATCATCGTTTGCAGTATTTTGGCTCGCATTTCACTGTAAGAGCTCTTCTCTTCTCTCTCTTTCTCTCTCTCTTGCGGCGATAAAAAGCAGGGGGGGCGGGAGGACGAAAGGGTATATATGTATGCTTATACGAGAGAAAAGAGAGAAAAATCCGAGGCATTTCGCGCCGGGCGATAAATTCTTCCGCTTAGCTAGACAAAATATATACGGCTATCTTTTCGTAGTTATTACGCGAGGAGTCGCGAGAAATATATAGCGGAGTCGAGAGCACGCGGGCGCGGGTAAAGCTGAGAAGGAAGAGGCGATTGATCGAAGTAGACGGGACCCGCGGAAGTAGTAGGAGGACAAATTTCGTTGGAGTAATATGTATAAAGAGGTTTTATTTTCATTCTGTTACGGCTGCTGTGGAGTTTTAAGCGAGGTTATACAGTTACGTTGTGCGGATTTATACTCGCTGGGATTGGCATCAATATGTGGGTTTGAATTATTTAGCGGGAATGCGGCGCGTTGTTTTCATAACTTTTTGTAATTATTCGAAAATTAAAAATACTTATATATGGTATATAGGTATTGAAATTTGAAAGTTATAAAAAATAATTGTTAATTATTATTCTAAAGCTATGTTATACTTACTATATGTTATATAACTGGGAATAAAAGTTAAAGAGTCTTACGACCTAATTAAGAGATTACTCGTGCATTATTCATGATGTAAACATCGTCCAACTTCTGCAATAAATAATTTTCAACAACGTAACCTTACCTGAAATATTTCAGCGTATAACTTTACCAAAAAATAGCCGTGCTTTTTGGTAATCGTTAAAATATTTAGAAATTTCAAAGATAACATATATTTACTTATCTTGGCATATAGTACATATATATGATTTATGATATAAGCACACAGTATTAAAAAAAAACCAACGAATAACACAATAAAAACAGATAAGTACCAGCTTCCAGCTTCGCCATCATACCTCTCGTTATACAATAAAACAAATTCCGAAACTATCATATCAACCCTCACAGCTATTAAAATAGCCTCCAATAAAAGACACATACATACATCCGAGTACTATCCACCCACACACACACATACGTTCCTCTCCCGATCATAAATATTTATCCCAAACATTCCAACTGTAGCATATCTCGCTAAATACCCTTTGCGCTCAAGAACCCCACCTACTCTGTCGCACTTTTCAATACTCGCTCTCTTCACTCGTACAAAAACTCACGAGGAAAAACAGTCGTATGAATGAGAACGAGCGCGAGTAAAAAATGTTACTCGAATACGTGAGCGCGACGTAATCCCGGAGGCCATTCACTCCATCTCTCTCTCTCTCTCTCTATATATATATATATATACACATATACATATATGTTCACGGACCGGAGGGGGGAGGACGAGGCTTTCCACCTCTTCCACCTCCTTTCAACCTCCACACGCGGGGAAAATATAGGCTCCTGGATTATGCATGAGCCTTCGTCCCGGGATTTCGTTCTCTCTCTCTCTCTCCTCCCCTTTTCGCATTAACATACTCCCATGCGCGATTTTCTTCTCCTTTGCCTCTTCGCCGTTTAGAATGGATGTGCGCGCGCCGTGCGTTTTTAGAGGAAGTATAAAGGGGGTGGGGTATGTGTGTGTGTGTGCACCGCACTCTGTGTATTGAAATATATTCGAAGGTGTATATGTGCTCTAGCAAAGTCGAGGTATATACGTATATATAAGGTGATGGTGCGCTGGGATTTATACAAGCACATGCCCCACGCGTGGTCTTTGATTTTCTCAACTGTGGAATATGGTTCGGTTTGGGTGGTAATGTGGTGTGCGGTCTGTGGATGAGATTTTATAGAGTGGTGGGTAATGGATGTTTAGGTTGGTATGGTTATAAGCTGGTGACTTTTTGTTTGTTTATTATGTTCGGTAAAATATACTTGTATTTTGTAAATAGATGGAGTAGGATCTAATAATGAATGGAACACTTGTATTAGTTATTGATGATAATTAATACGCAAGTAGGTATTATAATTCTTGTGTATTTCACATACGATTTCAGTTGATCATCAAAGCAAGCAAGAGCTTTATTCAATGGAAAAAAGAAATTATTGGCATTTTGCTTTTGATTCAAAGGTAAATATTAATAATTTTTCTTTTCCAATTATTCATTCTATATGATTGATTCGTTTCCAGTATACATGTTTTAGTAAAATTAAAAACATCTGGCAATGTATTGGCATGTGACGTCGTCAAACGTAATTTGCTAATTTCCTCCTTTGCATCTCCATAATATTTCACGTCAATAATTATGAGATAAAAAAATCACTTTTTAAAATACCAAAATATCGAACATCAAATATCTCCAAAAATAATCATATAATATTCATCCATCACTTGTATACACTTTTATTAAAAAATTCACGTCTATCGTGTTCTGCAATTCTGGCTCATAACTTTTTTTTCATTTGCACACAGAACCAGCAAACTTTCTCCAATTGTTTTTAAAAAGTTGCGTATTGAAAAACACTATCAATACAAAATTCCAATTCTAAACATTCCTTCTTCATCCCAATAAAACAAAACCTCGTGTTATTGTATTTCCGATTCCACATAAAAAAAATATAGCACCAAAAATCAAGCAATAATTTTTCTAACTCCCTTTATACTACACATACACACAACCGAAGAAGCATCTCACCGTTCCGCGCGCCCTTCTCTGAACTAATTAAACGTCGCGAAGTCAGTACTTCCCTTCTCTCTCTCTCTCTCTCTCTCTCTCTCTCTCTCTCTCTCTCTCTCTCTCTGGTGACGCTATATATATATACATACACGCGAACCGTTAGCCCAAGATCGCACGGGTATACGTTCTCTCTCTCTCTCTCTCTCTGTCCAAGTTTCCCGGCGTTGCGGTTCGAAACTGCTATTGGCAAATGCCAGGGAGGGAGTTGGATTTCACCTGGCGCTCGCTCGCTCCTGCGGTTTGCCCTTTGTCGAATTAATTCCCGGCAACCGAGCGACTCTCCTATATATATATATATATATATGTATGTATATGTGTAAGTATAAGGAGTGATATCGTGCGCAAGTTGACTGTGCAAGTATATATATAGGAGATGGCGGTGTTGTTAAGGGTTTTGGTAGCTCGAAGTTAGAAGGTTATGAACGTAAGATGGCTTTAGGCATGCGTTTCTTTGGGATACTATTATACTGCTGGACAGTTGACCGCGTCTCGATTGATGTTATTGTTGGTATAGCTACCGGGTATGTGGTATATAGAAATGTGGTTACAGAACCACGAGAATTTTGTTGATTAATTAGTAATTATGGTTATTGAAAATGAGTGCATGGTATATTCAGTTTGGACCACAGGAATTTTAATAAAAATTATACGTCATACATACTTTTCATACGCATACGTACGCAGGTATTTCAAAATGAGCTGAAGACTTGACATTTACAAACAGAGCATACGTATGCATAATAATAATTAAAAAATTGTTGCAAAAAAAATATACTATCTATTACCGTTAAAATCTTTCCGAACCGTCAATCCTCTTACACACCAGCAACCCCAGTATAATAAAACCTTCTCCTAACCGCCAACTTGTCCGGATCGAAAAAGATTTCCTCTCTCTCGCTCAGATCAAAGTAAATAATCGTCGAGAGCCATCCTCCAAACTCTATATGCACTAGCGCTACCAAAGGATTCCTTCTCCGTGTCCTCCTTCTCTCCTCATCCTCCTTCTCCTCCTCCTCCTCCCAAACTACAAACTTGTAACAAATGTTCGCGGTACAGCGAGAAACTCCCCCTTCTCCTTCTCCTTCTCCTTCTCCTCGGGAAGTCAGTTTCCTCGCGCGACGAGATGAACTCACCCTGGCGCTCGCTCGCTCGCTCGCTCGCGCGCGCGCACATCCGAACTTTCGAGTTAATCTTTGGTTAAAGTAATCTACAATCATGCGTCTTAGTTAACTCTGTCTCCTCGATGCTCGAGCGCGCAAGGAGTTTCGTCGTCGTCGACGTTGGTGCCTCAGGCGTACACCGATAAAAATTGAATTATTAAAATATGCAAGCGCTACCGCTGCTGAATTAAGGGAGACTCGAGGAGTGTTGAACGGTGTAACGTGCATTGAGAGAAGGTGACGAGGCGCGAAAGAGATGAAGATTTTAGAGTTCGGTCGTGTAGGTTTGCATAATTAATGGACGGTGATGGGTATTAGTGGTGTAGATGTTGGTGGCAGGGATTTTTGGTGTAGTGAAAAGATTTTAAGAATGGATTTCGGTGTCTTGATTGGTGCTTCTTTTCTTTTTTTATTTAAAGATGGAAGTGTAGAAAGGTTTGTAGTGGTATATTAAGCAATTCTTAATAATAATTTGCGAAAACATCTGTACTCGAAATTTAATTCTACTTTATCAACCTGGAAAATCAGAAATAAACTTATAATACTACCTAAGTGTTCTAAAGTTGTTAATCATAAAAATCTCCACCTCAAAGCTATACACGTAGTCCTCCAAAATCTAATGGAAATTTCAAAATTCTAAATTATTACAAAGAATTATAATAAAAAAAAGTTAAAGTAAAATAGTTGATGAGGTAATTTATAATTTGAAAATATTTTTGGTGGTGAAATAAATACTAAAGTTTTCCAACGAAAATATATAATTTATACTCGTTCAGCACACCTTGAGTAAAAATTTTTAGTAGTAAAATTTACTAATTAACAATAATTTCGCGCGCAGACGCGGCAGAAATCGTAAAGCATCGTTAAAGAACTACCCTAATTACTTTCGAACGTTGAAGTGTGAAAATCTCGAAAGTTTGCATACAGCAGCAGCCACGGCGTCTCGCGCGCGCGCACTATATGATTTTACTGCGCTCTTTCTCTCTCTCTCGTCAAAAGGACGTAATTACACCACGACCCAGCTGTTTACCTTATATACATATATAGATTGCAAAGTACACGTGCAAAGACGCGTTTTTGAAAGGGGGGAAAAACTTTAAATGCCGCGGTGCGAAGTCGCTAATGAAGTTATAGCCAAGTTCTAATAATTCCGCGCGTAGTCGGGTTTAATCAAATTTTCATGGCTAGTGGGTTCGAATTCGGAGAAGCGCGCGGTTCAATGTAATGTCAGTATATATAGTAGCTTATGCGTGCGCTGCGTGTACTCACTTTGCATCATGTGATATATATATATATATATATATACACACATGCGTTTCGAGAAAATCGTAAACCAGAAAATAAACTAATCGAAATTCCAGGTACCCAATATAAATTGCCTTTATCTTTTAAAGGTTCAATAAAATATTTAAGAAATAAAAAAAAAAATAAATAACGCATTCAAAATTTTGAGCGAATTAACCACGTTCTATATACATATATAGAAATCAGGAAATTCTTTCAAATAATATTATATAGTCAATTCGGCCAATTAATAATTCAATATATCGCCAAATGTTATTAAAAAGCTTTTACGCCGTGCTGCCCCTCCTTTGTTCTCCTCCTCCTCCTCCTTTCTCCCATGTGCGTAAAGCAATATTTTCATTCCGATGATAAAATTCATTATAAGCTCTCTTTGACCGGGATACGCAAAATATAAACGAGCTGGCGTAAATTTTATATTCTCCGTATTGTTTGCCTATCTTGCATCGTAAAACGCAGAGGAAACCCAATGAACTCGTATACACCTCGCGTTAAATATCACGTTTGTTAAAAATTCGCAAAAAAAAAAAATAATTCCATCGATACGAATTTTTTTTTATGTATACGCGGTATGGATAATCAGCTGAAAGTCGCAGCATTGAGTTAGGAATATTAGTGGGATAACAAGTGACCAGTGATACCGGCAAGTAAGCCGGTAGGAGATACATACAGGCGTTATCGCAGCGGTCGCTCAAGTCACTCGATATGGTATACCGGAAAATTATCATATACATGTACGAGTTGTCATTGCGTTCGATGGATTGTGATGCCTCTGATGCAAATTTGCTGTATTATTGACAAATAATAATTAGCAAAAATTTGTTTGTTTAAAAAAAAAAAAAAAAAAAAAAAAAAAAACGTAACTTATACTGTATCACTGAAAACTAAATTAAACACGGAGAAAAGCAAACTTTATCGATCACTTATTTACGCTTGTGCAATCAATTGGTTGGCGAAAAAGTTAAATTAGTTCAGAACAAAAGTAAAATTAACTTTATATTGATTTATAGTTAGTGCAACTTCATTTTTAAAAGTAGACCGTTGGTTTCACATCATCAAATGCGATACTATTTTTTTCCAATGTTTATTTCAACCGATATCGTTGTTAGTCAAATTACCTTGTTTTTTTCCAAATTAAATTCCAATAACTCCACTAAAAATATACCCTCTTAATTCGATTATTCAATTATAACCATTAAAATTTCTCCTTCTCCCACTTTATACCATTCCCTACACCCATAATACCGTATAAGTCCATAGCGCGGCCACCTCATCACCAGCCCCCAACCCCCGTATTATACACTAACTTTACCACCACCTCGTGTTCCTCCACTCGACGTTGCGCACCAAACCACCTCGCCGAAAATTTATTATAGCCGTGCATTTGCGCCTCTCTCTCTCTCGACCAGTACCCTTGAACCGCATTACACAAGCACCAACGAGCCTCGAAACGAATAATCCCGTTCGCTCTACTCTCCCTCTCACACATACACATACACATACACCTAACAATCAAACCTACCTCACCTGCCTGTAATTCGAGCAAAGTGCGTAATTGAGGCGCAACGAATAGCCTCTGCGCGTAACCCCCCTTTCCAAGCTTCTCTCTCTCTCTCTCTCTCGGTTGATTAAAGGCGCTCAATTGGCCGTCGGCTGACGCTCGATTAAAACAGGCGCGTAGGGGTATACCGGAGGATTGATTATTTGCGGTACGCTTGTATATATATATATAGCGCGTGATTGCTTAATTAAGCCTCAGAACAGGCGAAATATTAGCCTGTGGGATGTGTATACGTGAAAAATAGCATGATACTATGGGGGTTTTTTGAATTGTTAGGTACCGTCGTTACTGTGGTTAAGAAGCTTTTTGGCAGAGAATTTTGATATATCAATCAATCCGGTGGCATATTCTTGGTTACATATAATTAACGGTATACATGAGAAAATTTTTAACTAATTTTTCGCAGGTATAATCCTTTTTGGCACGGTTGATAATAAATATTTCACCGTTTAAAATGGGGGACGGTGTCCGCAAACAGCCCTTACGTCGTCCTTTACGACGATATTATCTTCCGGAGAGGACGAACTTTGACCTGCTGGAAAAGTTAAGGGTGGAAATCCCACGCGTTCCGGTGTCTCATCGACGCGTCGTCCTCGTAAAATCCTCGTGTGTTTGTATACTCGTTAGATTATGCGAACGCAAGCTTGCGTGAGGATGCGCTGAGTCGACTTGCGTGCACGGATGCGAGATGAAATATATGGGTTTGCTATGTGGGCGGAAATATTTTGGTGTCGATTGTGTCGTGTGCAGGGTATTTTGATGAAAAAGTTGAGTGTTGAGATGGAAAGTGTTTTTTATGAGGATATTCGTTTATTATTGAGGGTTTTAATTATTACTTGAAATGATCAAATGTAGTGTTCTTGAAACTCAACACATAATCATTCGATTATTAGTGTCTAAAATGGTATTTTATTATACGAAGGACGTATAGAAAGATAATTATCATCAATGTTTAAAAAAGAAAAATTTACATAATTACCCTTACTTAATTTCTACACTATAAAAAATTAAATTTCATTCCAAACACTCCACTTCCAACCAGCAACTATTACACGCGTAAAATCACTTTACTTGGTACACCTATACCATCTAAAAACAAACTACTTTCAAACGGTCGATTAAAAAATTTAAAACTCCGCTGCACAACCGAAACTTCTTTCCAACAAAAGCCAGAGCTGCGCAGCTCTAACACACACACACAAACCGTAATTACTCCTTCTCTCTCTTTTTCCTTCTCTCCGTCGTCGACGACAACCCGCCTCGTAATTATTTCAAACGGCTCGATTCCCGCGGACTCCCGAGCGCGCGTCTGCCTCAGGCGACTTCACTTCCGCACGCTCCTTTTTCTTCGGGTCGCGTAAGATCAATCACGCTGTTCTCTCTTTTTTTCTCTCTTTCTCTCAGTTCGCGAGCAAGTCGCTTGTTTCCGAAGTTTTGTCGCCCCGCGCGCGCGCGCTAATTAATTTACCGTCTCTCTCCGCGCCGCGATATCTTTGACCTCGCGACTTGGTAACTTCTTAAGCTGTGCGGGGAAATTGTTTCACCGGTGATGTGTATATATATGTGTGTGGCTAAGTATATCAGCTGACGACCAGTTAATTAGGGTAATATAGAAAGGTTTTGGGTTGGAAAATTTTGTTTTCAGGGGATTGAAATTGGAACTGTATTGGAGTAAGTTATTGATATGGTTGTGGTCAGTAATAAATTATTTGTATTTCAGTGTATATTGCAGTATTAATTTTAATGCTATGTGTATTACAATATACAAGCGATTATCATTCGATATTATGTTAATGAAATATATAGCTCTTACACTCCAATCAAATATACGAGTATATATTCGATTCATAATATTACAATCAGGATTTAACAATATATACAATTAATAAAATAAAAGTACAGTCATTTCTATATTTTTTTCGTTTACATTAAAAGTAATATCGTGATAGATCCAAACGAAAAAGTACTATGATTCAATTTTTCTAAAACAATATATATATATATACTTTACAAACTTTTTTCGGAACCCCTATACCAAGCCAAACCCAACTTCATATACTTCACTACAGTCATTCTTAAAACGAGCGGACGCGCGACTAAGCGTAAAAATAATTAATAGAGAATTGGGTACAAAAAAAAAACGAAACAATACTCCACGCGCATTTACGCATTTACTTCAATCCACGCGTGCTCTACACCCATACACGCGCAAATTAATCACTTTCTCTCTCTCCCCCTCACACAAACTTTTTCCCCGTCACGCGTATATACTATATATATATATATATATATATATATATATACTCGTACCACAAAGGTACTACTCCCCGTCCCTTTTAAATTTTTAGCTGTACCGCGGCATTTTTTTTTTGCACCGTTCGTCAAAAACGCAACGCGTTAACCCACGCGCGCCTCTAATTAAACCGAAACTGCTACTCCAATTATGGAATCATTAAATTTTTTTTTATATATATATATATATAAGTCCCCAAAGCGCCTACGCGCGCGAGAAAATTCTTTGGACTACTACCGGTGCAAATTAAAAAGCGCGTGAGAAATCCGCTGTAATTATCGAGGTCGACGACCTCCTCTCTCTCTCTTTCGTCAATTTTTTTTCCTCTCTCTCTCTCTCTCTCCAGCCTCGTACAGTCGGAAAATCCGTAATTGTTAATTTGAAAGTAATATGACTCTGTGGCGTACCTCGTGGCTGTTATTAAACGGCGCTTGTAATTATCTCGCGGTAGAGCAAAAAAAAAAAGAAGCCAAGAAGCGTATATAGTGACCCGATTGTACAGTCAAATTGCGCGTTTTGGCGTTTTAAAATTAATTAAGAGGCAAGAGTCGTCCCTAGCGAATTACAATTGCAGATGTCCAGGTAATCGATTGAATTTATATTTTTTACCACAATAGGGATGGGCAGCAAGTAGGTTGATAATTCAATCAATCATGCAGTGATTTAATTCTTTAAATAACACGTAATTTTCATTTTTAAAGTGCCACGCATATACACTCCAATAACCATTGAAGAATTCAATTTCACCATAACTCGTTGCAAAAAATTTCCCCTACATTCTTTCCTCACACATATACACGTGGATCGTGTGCTATGACAGGGGGGGGCGGACCGTTCGACGACACTAATTAAAATTTTACAATTAAGCTCGGGGTGCGCCTTCATCAGACTCCTCTTCCACGCAATAAAGCAACGCTACCCCCTCTCTCACCCTATATATACCCCGCAATATGTGCCGAGCGATAATTTTCGCGCGGGAAAATTAAAAAGGAAGAAACGGTGAGAGAGAGAGTAGGAATTCGCTCTCTCTCTCGTGGTCTTGAACCGGCAGCGTACTTTCTTTTATAACGTCCCGTAAAACTGCGTCGTTATACGGTACTGTCGTCTCTCTCTCTATATATATAGACATATCCTACACCTACACACGGCTCCTGTTGAAGTAACTTTACGTTTTCATTATTCTCGCACGAGAGAGAGAGAGAGAAAGGGGTGCACACGAAGAAGCGAAAAGGTGGTTAATGCAATTTTCATTAAAAATTCGCCGCGTATAATGTTGAGTGCTCTTTAAGAAAGTTGCTAGCTTGCGCGCGCGTCTATATACCTACGGTGGGAGGTTAAAGTGAGCGACGCGATGGCTAATTAAAATTTTTTACTTGCATTTTTTATGACACCTCTGAACTGCTCTCCTCGTCTTCGCATGTGTGTGTGTGTGTTCGTCCGAGGTGATGATGAGTGGTTTGCAGTGCCGTTTGTTCGTCGTTCACGAGAGCACGTCGGTGATGGGGATGATCGTTCGGATGGTTATATTACGGCGTTAACGGTCGTTAGTCGAATATAAGTTTTTTCCGGTATTTACGCTGTACATTAGGGTAAGAAAGTGAGAGAATGGTATACTTGGTAGAGGAGCGTACTGGATAGCTTTTGTTTATATTATTTTCAAACGTATTAGTTAAACATTACTATTTTCTATTTAAATTGTTCATAATAATTGCAAAATTAATATTTTTACAGAAAACAAAATTATTGACATTTATTAAATAACCTTCTTCAAGTCTCAAAAGCGAATAAATGCAACTTTAATTGCTTTATTTGCGTAGAAATAATGAGAAAATCCCGCAGAAAGAATAACCCCATATAAATTTAACTACTCTAGAAAGCCTTAACTTCTCAATCACCTCATACAAAGCTCCACGAAATTATTACCTTTCCACTTCCAAATTCCACCTTTCCCCTAAAAATTTTCAACCCCTCAGTACCTTCAATTCAACAATTCACCCCCATCCGTCAATCACCGCAACCCTTGCCTATATATACCTCGGAAAAATTTAATACTCTCCACCCCACCATGACTTCACTCAGCTCCAGTTCATTTCCCAAAAAAAAAAAGAGAACGAACGATATCACGAACCCCACGGCAATATAGCAGCAGCACCAACCCGTTGGAAATAATCATTCCCCAAACGCGTCGTAAATTCATCCCCTCGAGTGAGTGAGTGAGTGAGTGAGCAACGGGGTACAGAACGTCTGGCGTCGCGGGCTCTCGAAAGCCACTCGGCGATGCTCATTTCCACGGATTTTCGACGTCGCGCGCGGATGAATGCCGCAGCGCAAGCAGTACTATACCAGCAGCAGCAGTATATAGTCGATCGAAGTTGCCAGCGTCTGCGCTAGAGATTCTCTCTCTCTCTCTCTTTCTCTACATCTGCAAGAGACGCGGATGTCTTCGAGGTTGCTGCTACTACTGCTGGTGAGTTGTAATTCGCGCAGGCGAAGGGTTGAAAGAAAAGTTGGTTGTGTATACGTGTGATTGAATGCGGATGGTAAAGTATACGATGCCGCGGAGATTATAAACGCTCTAGGATGCTTATAGTAGTGTGGGAAAGCATATCTTGAGAAATATAATTATTTATTTTTCGTTGGTTATAAACAAAGGAGTAATACTGTTAATGTGATATAAGTCAATTTGAAATTTATATATAAAAATTTAATTAAAACGACGAGGAGAATTTAAACAAATGCAAATATGATCGTTTTAAGTAATGAATTATGATACACTTTAGGTGATTTATCCTCTACAAATGATGCATTATGAAATATGGATAATTTTGTATGTGCAAATGTTGTTATGCGAACAACTTTGTTCTGATAAGTGGATTAATGTTATACTGGTAATAAATTAATTTGATGTTTGTGTTAATTCGAAAAATGAATAATCTTCAGTTATTAATTAATCTCTCTAGTTAATATATATAGAAATTATAGAATTACATTTTTTATGTTACATATCTAACACTTCACAATACGTAACATTACACCTTATCATTCAATAATTACAATTCCAAACTCATCCATTACAATTGATATACAACAACAACAACACGAAACAAACCATCGTCACCAACCCTACCACTGGCACTTACTTCACCCTCTTAATTATTCCGCGCGAAGGCGTCAACCTCGCTAGCGCACAATTACTCGCTATTAAAACTCTCTTTTTTCCACACAATACCTGCAGAGCAACCTCCTTCTCTACTTTTTCTTCTACCTACCTTCGAAAAAGAAAAGATTTGCTCTCTCCGTAGGGCGTTGCTCTTTACGCGGAATATTTCGGCCTTCCTACACGCGTTTGCTTCCTCTCAAGAGCTCTCGTAAAGCTCGCGCGTTGCTTTCTTTTTCCCTCTGCAGTAGTAGTATAGCTGCTTTTTTCGCTTATCCGGGGTTCTTCCATGTTCTCGGGTCGCTCAGAGAAAGAGAGAGAGAGAGAATGCATTAGCAGGATCATGTGTGTGTGCTTGCACGATCTGTGATTAGGATTGCGCTGAGAGAGGACGACTGAAGTAGAATCGTCGTGACTATGATTTTTTCTTTTTAAAGGGATGGGAAGAAGTATAAATATGATTGTTTCGTGGAACGTGGTGTAAATGAAAAGTGGAGGAAAACAATTTTTATTTCTCTCTTCCCCAACTTGAGCGTTGTTTTTTATTTTTATTTCGTTCTGAAAACAAACGTAAATGTGCGTTATAAAATTTTTTTTGATGACCAACGGTCTGCAGCTAGTTATGTTTTACGGTTCAAATATTGACTTCTGCTTTTATTTTACGGCACCCTGAAAAGGCTACGCTGGAATATTTATTTTCTTTTTTAAACTGACCAATATACACATTGCATTCGTTTTAATGTCGGTGTTGCGTTTTTAAATCGCATATTTTTTCGTAAAATCGCTTTTTTATTTTATTACAAGTTGGTTTATACCTTTACAAAAAGTACACACACCATAATTATTATACGTTCACGCTCATAAAACCGCACAATTCCCGCGAAAAATATCAATTTTCGTCAACCCACTTAAACAAACCTAACCCTTATATACCAGCACTCAATAACCCTCTTGCTCTCTTGTCGCATAAAACAATGAAAATCACCTTACGAACAATTAATCCCTTGCGCTCATGGCTATAAAAACACACGACGACGACGACGACGAGTCTTCCGCCCATATCCGCAATAAAATCCAAGCGAATTCGATTATTAAGGGTATATATAGTCGCCGCGGGCGAGACTGGATTTATTCGGGCTTGCGGGGGAGGATAAAGCCAAGACCGTGTGACGTACGACGCGCCGTAAAAAAGTATACCGAACGCGCGATCAACGTCGCGATTCGGAATTACCACGGTCTATACGATGGGTAATGGATCTCGCGGGTTATATAGGGATGGATGGTGGTAGTGTGTATAGGTTACGTTATGTAAGGTGGTGGAGAGCTGAAGAGTAAACAATTTCGCATGGTGTTGTTGGGTAACGACATGGTGGCTGGAAAATTATTGGAGGTTCGACGGTTGGGTTGTTTGATAAGCGTGGGAACCAGGTTAAGCTATCGAATTTTATATAGTTATTTTAGTTTAATAAGATTTTCATTCCTTTTTATGATATTTCGTTATTTCAAAATGTAATTTTTCATTTATTTAAATTTACGGGATGAAATATAAAATTATAACTACGCTGTTTGAAGATAATTTTGAAGTAGCAATTACTAAGTGGATATTGTACCTACAGAAGTGGACGGTTTAATTAATGTAGTGAAATAATAAGCTAGAAATAATAAAAATTATATCTTTACAGGGTTCATGAATTTAAAACACACATATTTTCTTTTACCTAATATCACCATCTTAGCAAGTATATAATAAGTCGCAATTTCGAAATAATTATTTATTGTAACACATCTTTCCTTAAAATTTTTGTTTAATTAAAGTAATTCCATCCTTAACCACACAGAAATCATTGCGATGTCTCTCAATCACACGTCAAATCAACGAGATAAGCGCATAATACGATATGCCTTTATACATTTTCCCAACAGTAGTATCATTTTCGAGCACCAAAAGAATACATTACATCCATCCCCGCTCATGGAAACGTTATAGACATTTCATCGAGGATCTCAAACAGCTTGATTTACAACGCACATACTCGATTGCGAATACCATCTTTTGCATAGATTTTTCTCTCTCTCTCTTCTCCTCATTCTCCTCAACCACATACTTTTGTGTATGTATGTATGTGTGTAAGTTCAACATACACGAGCCGAAGAAAACAAAGATTCGCATCTTTCAATATTGGCATACTACTGCTACGCGCGGCTATGGGAGGAGGGGGGATTACGGAAGCGATCGTATTATCTTTTATGATGTTTGATGATACAATAACCCAGGATTATATACGGAATAGAAGGAGAAGAGGCTTAAGCCATGCGCGCCATTAATCAAGATTATTATCATTACCCGAAGGTATATAGAGTCTACCGCGTTCAGCCACAGAATATCTAAGCTCGCGCCGCTCTTTTATTGACGTGCCTTCAATAAGATCAATGAATTAATGGGGTAAAGTGTATGTATATATATATCTACTTTCATATAGACATCCAATGTATATTTACGAACTATTAAACTATCTGATATGAATACCGTTTATTTTTCGTGGTTGAATCAGGGTTATAATTAATGATATACGTTTTTACTCATTGTTACCAAATATTTTCTCAATTTCAAGATATACACTCACACCTATACCACACCACTGCACAATACATCTTCATTAACCTTTGAAAAAAGAAAATCCAACCAAAAAAAAAATCCTGCGGTCAAAGGGTTAAAGACTCTTTTTCTCTCCCTCGAAAACCCTCAGGAAATCCCAAAATCCAGCTTTCTTTGAACAAAAAAAAAACCACCAACGTCTCTCGAAAAATCCGGAATCTCTTAATGCCAGTGGCGCTCGCCGCACCGCGCGGCCGAGTAATTCCATCGGGCGGCGTAATCGTATCTCAGCCAATCCAATATCAATAGCCTCTGCCTGCCTGCTATAGCTACCATCGCCATCGCTCGAGAGAGAGAGAGAGAGACTCCTGCACTTTGGCCACGACGCTTGGCACTTGGCCAGCGACAGACTCGGTCAATCGCCTGCGCTCTCTGTGTGTGTGTGTCGGCAGAGAATTCGTCGCCGTTGAGAAAGAGAGAGAGAGAGAGAGTATATACTCGCCTCGGCATTTGCTGCCAGTCACTTGCAAGAGCGAGAGGGAGAGACGAATGCCTTCCGTGGTTTATGGTTTAGCGCGCGGCGTTTCCTTCCGGTGACTCTCGTTCTCCCCCCGTTTTTTTTTCTCTCGCGAACGCGAAGGAAGCATCGGATTTGGCGACGAGTATGTGCCAGGGTGTCTGTGTGTATATATACAGAGTTTCGGGGTTAATAGCGGCCTGATGGCTTTTTGATAATGTATATACGCGTGCTCTATACTGGCTTGTTGAACTGTGCGTATGCGAGGTTTTATTAGATTAAGAGTTTGTAAGATTTATTTTGCCTTTATTTTTATGGCGAACGGTGTAATTGTGATATATATATGAAATATGGAATATGAAAAGAGAAACAATGTTTTCAATTAAGCAATTGTGTGTAACGTATTATACGCACTAAATGGTACAGATCAGGTGTTACGCTGTTATATTTGGAAAATCGAAATTCTATTCGATCCGATTGGGAAAACATTATTATTGCATCGTTGTGATTGAAATTAAAATCGGATATTGCTGCGCCACGCAGAGCAATGGGTAAATTGACTTTTGTTGAAATATATATATATCAATTTAATGAAAGTGCTGTTTTGTACGTTGTAAAAAATATTTGATTTAAAGTGATATACACAGTACATGTAAAAGCTGTAAATCTGGTATTATTGAAAACTGTTAATAAAAAGAATAAAAATTAATTATTCGCCAGTAACCATTGAAACTTCATAGTGTTAAAATGAATTTGAAAGTAATAAATCTTGTAACACATCTCTGTAATCGAGCAACTATTTACATGTATTTCATTTAAACCTATATTATTCGTTTGTTCGACACATATCAACATATATAATTCGGAAGGGCAATAACACGTAGAAATTGATGTATGATCTGATACGTCATACATTTAAATAATCATGTTAGGCGACATAATTAATGATACATCTGTATACATATTCGAACAGTCATAACCGAACCGAAACCATATATCGACTATGATGTTCGATTACCAAAGTAAGCAGCGCTGAGTACGGCGGTTAGCACTTGCATGGCTGAACAACTTCGTCGATTACTTTGGTAATGCCTAATTCGCAACGAAGCATTAGATGAAATTTAATGAACCGATTCGCCGAGAATTCAAATGTTTCCGCGTTTTATTAAATTTACTTTTACACTGTACCCATAAAATAATCAAAAGTTTTGAACAATTCCGATAGTTTCATCGAGAGCAAACAAATGTATACATATTAGAACAGTAATTCACGCACTTCTTCCCTCACCTAACAGCCGTCAACCCTTTCATCCTACAAATAAAAGAAAACCCCAATTAAACCTCATATACCGAGGATAAAAGATTCTTCACGCAGCTTATGCTCACACCTGCATATCTCACATGTACGGCCACTTTACACTCGTGACTAAAGCGATTAAGAGGCCGAGGGGTGGTAACGAGCAATCAAAGGGCTTGGAAGTTTCCCGATAAACGGAGGATATCGCGCTAATCGACGCGTCATCTCCTATGCACGCGTACGAGGAAAACGTATACGCATTACCTACCCTGATTCTATACCTGTAATACGCAGGTGTTGATGTGTAAAAAGCGCATAGAAATCAATAGAAAAAGAAAACCTTTAAATATTTCGCTATCACATCCCATTACCCTACAACCATCCCCTGCTTTATACGTCATACACCGCATACAGATATAACACCGCATCACTGCTGGCCTCCTCCTATATATACTTCTGCGGCAGGCGCGGCTGGTTTTTCCCTCTTTATCTCTTATTGGCTCGCGGCGATAAGTGGCCAGGCGGCGCGCGCGTTTGCCGCCAGGCCCGTAAATTTTGCAACCCCCGCTATACGATGCTATAGGTGGCCTCGTTCACGTTTCTTCGCAGGAAGTATAAAAATCCAGCGGAAAAGTCTAATAGCCAAGCCATATGGAGCCTGCGATGTTATAATGCTGTGTTCCCTGTAGTATAGCCGATTTCTATGATAACGCGATAGCTGCACCCTTTGGCGAAACTTTCACGTTTTCGCGGAGATCGCGCGCGCCACACACATATATAATATATACGCGCAAACGCGCGTCGCGTGTTGGCTACGTGCCGTCTTTGATTTTTCTCTCCCGCGCTAATTTACCGGAGTTGTTGACGCGAGCGGAGGATATGTAAGATTGCCAAGATGGTGCGTTTGGGGTACGATGTATATGTGTGAGAGGAAGGAGGAGAGGGGGAGGGGTGAGGATGCGGTGAATTTTGTATAGGGGTTATCGCGGGGGATGGAGTGGATTTTAAAAAGGATATTCAGGGGTAAAATAACGGTGGGAGAGGTTTGGGTTGGGTTGATATACCTATGTTGTCATGGATTTTGGAGAAGTTGCGTGTTAATGTTGTTTTTAAAAAGTGGAAGAATTAGTGGCTCGGTTGTTTATAGTCTTATCAATTGTTAGGATAATAAATTTATTAAATAATAATACTTCTTAATATAAAAAAAAGACTCATAATTATCGAGATGAGATTACAGTTTTAAAAACGTGATTTCAAGATTGATTTCCAAATTTACAACTATAGAGAGTAGTTTATTACAGAAACTAAATACAACAAACTGCTTGCTAACTTTACGCGAAAGCTCTCCAATATCTATTATCTCATTGTATATACATGAATACAAATGACACATCCAATAGTCTAATTACGCCTATCACTGTTAGCATTGATTAAGTTGTCCTGATATAAATCAATCGATGTCTACATTAATTAATACAACGTAATAGCCGACAAATGTGTCTTTAAATTTTAATTTGTTTCGAACTTTCAGTAACCTCAGCATCTATAACTATACCTTCCTTCGATTTCTCGCGAAATTTCCGAACCGAATTAATACTCGGGTGGACAGGGTGGATTAAGTAACTCACGTACACTGTTTATATGTATATAAATGCTATGTAATTAGCGCGACGCATAAGTGCGCTATGCGTTGTTAAAAGGGGGAGTTACATCCGGCCGCGTAACACATATACACAAACACATAATTAACGTACGTTACGTAATGGAATTAGCACGGTAATGACGCGTGGTTCATTATATTTCATTTGCGTATATACTCTTTAGGGAAGACCAGCTACGTTCCTAGATTGATAACACACAATAACAAAGAACTCGAATAAAACCGAAAAAAACAACACATACACCGCTGTATTCATATTACGTGGTGTATCATCGACCGCTCGAATTACACGTGCACAATCTGCATCGACCATAACAAGTGCAAATATTCGAAAAACCCAATGATATATATATATATATATATATATATATATTCACACACATATATATATACATACCCGTATCGCGTTTAATTCGAAAGCTAAACGAGTGTGCCGCGTATATAGCCCGGGATGTAGGTCGGCTGTCGATATAATTGAATTAGGGCTGCTGCGAATGCGGAGGGGGAGAAGAGAGAGAGAGAGAGAGTTCAGAGTAGCCGAACGAGCCTCTCGCGGCACGGTTTAACTCGATTTTCCGAGTCCAATGAGGATTGCGCTAATGTTGGACGTGAGAGGGGTTGCGCGTTGCGATATGCGTATACGGGCGCGCGGTGTGTATAGGGTTGGTACTGATATGATGGTAGGTGAGGGTTTTGTGGGATGATATGCGCGCTGAGAGGAAGAAGTTTTGCAGGTTATTGATAGAAAAATGTTAGGGGGCTGGGAATTAAGGGGTATGGTTATGGTGATATATTTAAATATGCCTTACTCGTATTGTGATTATATAAAGAATAATTTTGGTTTGGATTAGAATAGACGTCAAATTTGTTTAATAAACTAGAATTTTATCTGAATTTTTGAAACTTTACCTACCTCAATTTGTAAACAAATAAGTTTGTACAATCACGTTTCTCCTTAAATTATCCAACTAACATCTGCTATACGTACGACAGAAATAAAAAAAAACGTAACTATAAAAATATTCCTTAAAAGTACTTCCATCTTTACAAAATCGCACGATTGGAGAATTTTTTCCTTTAGAAAAAAGATGATAACATCAATTTCGCATAACAAATCCCCTGGTGGAAATCCAAAACATTTCTTACCCAATAACTGACTATTTATTTTAGACTTGGCCATAAAATAGGCACTTT